>JANHFO010002907.1:43616-62810 GCA_032468095.1 Pareas carinatus | reverse complement strand
TATCTCATGACATTTCAGAACGCTTCTAAATGGCATCCTCAGATGCTGTTTCTTCCACTGAAGAAAAGGAGCTTTAAAATGTCTTCAGATGAGTGGGGCCATCGCCCTGTTCACTTCCTCATTGCACTTCCTCTTCGGATGCCTCTCTGAGGCGTCTTTGAGCATACATGTGCCCCCAAAATGGGCGAAAGGTTATTCAGAGACTTTGGTGGCCGAGACCCCAGCTGCCTCATCTTCTTCAAAGCACACCAGAACCAGAAGTCAGAGCTTCAATTATTTTTGGAGGAGGACAGTTCATGGCAAAACTGGCCAGGTGTGACATATAGTGGTCACTGTAGACAATATATTTCAGTTTTTAAAATGATCCAATAAATGTTTTTTATTCAAGACACTAAAACTAATATTAAAATATAATTCCAACTATTATTTCTACACGGCATGCTTCCCCTTGAAGTCATGTTTAGTGGACCATTGTATTCAAGGAGCAAAAAACAATGGGAAATTTTTTTAAAAGGGCACATTGTACCTTAAGATTTCTCAGAGTTATAAAAAGGTCTTGCATTTATGAGTGCTACCTAACATGATGGATGCAGCTCCAGCAAAGTGATGATAGGATTGCAGCTTTGTTCCATATATTCCTTTTCTGCTGCATTATTTTTCTCAACTCTGCTTTGTCAAGCTGATACTTCATTAGTATGGAACCCTTTCATTTTTATTCTTTCACTATTGCCATAGACCATATTTGGTTAGTGAAATAATTCTTTGTATTAGATTTCAGTCAAAATTATACCGAAAATCCTGGTATTTTAAAGTTGCTGCTAAGGTTATTCAAGACAATTCAGCAGGCATCCATTAATTTGTCCAATGCCATCTCTTCTTTAAATATTACAAACACATAGTAAAATCTCAAACTGCATACTCACCATCATTACTCAGCTGCCTCAGTTGGAAAATAAAATAACAAAGCAAAACATAGGTATGTCTATCATTTTAGTGTAAAACTTCTAATTACAAAACAAGACTTAATATATTTATTGTAGGGTTTAGGATCTTTATGCAGATAATGACTCCCTAATTTCTGAGAGTATATCCATCATTCTCCAAGATCAAACGTGACTTATGTAAAGTAGTAGCCTGAGTTGTTATAAATTGTGACAAGTTGGGTTTCTTGTTTAGTATGTTATAGCGTAGCATAGCATGGTTATTATAGTATAATTATTATAGAAAATATATTTAAATAAAATTATATTTTATTTTCCCAGTTGTTTGTAACATGAGATTTTTTAAAATACACTTGCACCCTTTGTAGACCTGCTTTCTAAACCATTTGTTGAGATCTGTGTCTTTCAGAGTTCAAAGGCATTGCTTTATGTACTCATTTCAGGGTATCCAGAAGGTGTGCGAGACTATTGTTGAGTGCTGGGACCACGATCCCGAGGCCCGGCTGACTGCGCAGTGTGTAGCTGAGAGGTTCAATGATTTTGATTACCAAGATGGACTCTCGGGGAGAAGCAGCTCAGAAGAGAAGATCCCCGAAGAGGGTTCTGGCAACAGCGCCAAGTAGCAACTGGCAAGGCCAGAGGAATGCTAACTCCTAAGTTCTCCATGCTCAGCCCGGAATAAGAAGGAACCTTTACCATTGGACCTCCTTTCTGCGACCCTGAAGAGCTGCTTTTTTCTCCATCCTGCAGCTCCAGAGAACAGGAATGACTTTGTGGGGAAACCGTAATGGGCCATGTGCAGCGCCATGGCATAGTAGTTGCTTCCTTAAGTGTACCATAAGATAAGTTACGTTGGTGTTTCCTGAGAAAAATAGGGCTATATTACGATGCCATAACAGTTGCACTTTATCAAGGTCTGTATATAAAATTATGGAAGAGCACTGCTATAGCTATGCATACCCGAAGCTCCGCAGAGAGTCTTCCAGGAAACTTCTAATAGAAAATTGCAAATGTTTGCTAAGATATTGGCAGCAGTATTGCCTTATTCACCTCACCCAAACCATAAAAGCCTGTAGGAAACTACACTACAAATGCTATCAATTGCTGCACCTCTTTTTTTCCAGATGAGGGGCAAATATATACATATATATATATATAGCAACTAGTAGTGTTTGGACATGTTTGAGCTTATTTTTTAAAAACTATGAAATTATGCAATGGTATTCAGCTGGTTCCTGAATGTTTAAAATGTAGAATTTATGGGTTATCAAACCATTCCCAGCCAGGAATTTTGTTTTGCTTTGTTTTTCTCTTCAAACATAGAATTTGCTAAGTTTTTCTCTCTTTTTTGTTCTTTAATGTCAACAAAGAATTATTAATACCCTTCCCTTTCTTTCAACCTGCACTTCATGTTATCAGCCTTCACTCTGACTACAGGTTTCTCTACTCCCCCACTTCCCGCTGGAATTGGGCAGCACCAATTATAATTGTGACAGATGTTTTGCATTTGCTATGCATTCTGGAAAAAGTAAGATTCCTTTCCTCCCTCTTTTCCTCCATCCTTTTTGGATCAATAACATTATGTCTGACTTCTTAAGCCCTTAAATTCACACTTGATTTTGTGCCCAGAAGGAATAGCAGATGAATTCCTTCCTGAGTGTCTGGATTTCTATGATGCTTTGGCAAAACGTTGCTCCCACAGTCTGGGCATGCATTGCTTTTGGTCCTTGTAACATGCATCATAGCCAACTCTGCCTGCAGTCAATGCTTGGAAATGCTATTCATTCCTAAACTGATCCCCACAGGCAAGGCTTACATTCTTTTAGTCTTCCAAAATATTTAGAATTGGAACTGGCTTCATCAGGAATTTTAAATGGCAGGATTTGAATTGTTTGTGGAGGTTTTTTTTTTTTTTTTGCAAAATGTGCTTCCTCCAACCTAGTGTCCTCCAGATGTACTGAACTGCAGACTTGTGACGGCAGTGGGAGTCCAACACAACACCAGGATGGGGATATCTCTGGTAATTGATCATTTCTGAAAGCCAGCTACTAACAGGAGCAGTTGTTTCTTTTCTTTTTTAATTTCATTGGAATTAGACCATGCCAGCCAGAAACAATTCTTCTAGGTTGAAAGATTTATTACAAGTGCAATTCTTTTTCACTTAGGAGAAATATGTTTTTCTGGGACCTTCTCTTGTGTGTATTCAGTAGGAAAGAAAAGATATTCATATAGGAATTTTTAAAACTTTGTGGAGAAAACATTTTTTTAAAAAAATTCTGTGCTTGCCTTTTGTGCTAAACGTTTTATAAATATTTAAACATTAAGTGGGCAGAGGCTCAACAAAAGAAACTATGTTTTAAAGTAACAGGCAATGTACTAAACTGGAGTAAGGTGGATTTAGAAATGTTAAATAGCGATTGGATCTATTGACCTCTAGTGGTAATTGCCTAGAAGAGCAGCCTGAAAAACAGCTGTGTAGAAAATTAAAGCAAACTTTCTTTCAAACCAAAATTAAAGCAAACTTTCTGTCTGTGTTGCATACCTAAATTGCTAATTTTGGAGCTTACTTTAAATGTTACTGCATATTGCTACCATTTACCTCAGTAGTTCAGGTGTTTAGCCTGAAGACCTTGAGTGCAACTACTCCTTGAAGTTGTCACTCTTCTAAAGTTGTCACCAAATAGTATTGTTTGAAAAGACAGAATGAGCCGGCTGTCAAATATGCTGAAGATAAATAATTTTAATTCCTTTAAATATGTGAAATCAGATCATTTTAAACTTTCTCCCAATCAATGCAACTTTAAGGGATGTGGACCCCATAATTTTCCAAGAGTTGAGATCTGCCCCTCTTAAAATTAAGTTTCTCAGTAATGAGATACATTGATCTAAAGAAGGACTGGACAAAAATGGAGGAAAGTCTATTGATGGAGAGCGATGGCGCTATGTTATTTCAGTATTCAGAATAATCTTAAAAACCATTTGTTGGTGTGTCATAAGGCATACAGGAGTCTGTTTTCTTTGAGGATTTCTCTGAAGCAACCACTTCAGCCATAAATGACAAACAGCATGACAGGCTTTCATAAACAATAGGCCTTATGTAAACCTATCTGCTTAGGAGGTTCAAGTAAGGGTCAGTATTTAAATTGGCAGCATAGACATGCCTAGGTCTTCTCACTGAAACTGAGACATGTTTGTCTGTTGTGCACTGGCAGAAACCTAAGCACTAAACTCCTGACAATCCTTTTCCTTTTTATATTAGTACATATAAAAGATTTTTTTAAAAAAAAATCCATGAAAGATTTTTAAAGTACAATATATAAGAAAATAGAAATGTTTGTTTATCTAATCTATCAGATTTTTTTCAAGCACTTACCATATTTTTGTATAAATAAAATATTATACCCAATGCTTTTGTTTAAAGTCTTATTCATAATAAAATACATTTCCAGATTGACAACATAATTCAAGCTGAGACAGCATTGTGCTTGTGGGTGCAGTATAATGATGTTTGTGTGAAGACCATTTCTGATGCTTACCAAACTCTCTGCCCTAGTGGCTTTATATCTGTTACATTCTTTTAATTAAAAGAATGGGTCCCTTCGGGGAGAAGGGCGGTATAGAAGTTTTAATAAATAAAATAAATAAATAAATAAAAATAAGCAACTAGCCAGCACTCTATACAATACTAGCATTTAATATCAGCTTTATCTTCAAGGTGGCCTCTGGTTACTAACTAGGTTCTGGAATATTCTTACATATTACAAATGGATGATGGTTGTTTGCAATGTGCCTGTCTACTCAGAAGAAGAGTCAAACATAGATTGAGATGAGGCATATTGTAACAAGGCAACAGGTGTAATTTAAGAATATAATGGAATATATTCAACAGCTTGCCAACTAGTATGTTTATTTATAACAGATTAACCAAACTCAGGGGCTCAGCATTAATGGCTATATATTTAATTGGATATCAGTAACTAGTGAGATTCTGCTGGGATCAGTCTTGGGGCCAAAACCATCAAACATTGCTATGATTAACTTGGATGATGAAATTAATGGACTTTCTATCAGAGTTATAGATGGCATAAAATTGGAAGGTCTGGCAAACACCCAAGAAAACAGAATAAAATTTCAAACTAATCTGGATAGATGAGAAGATTGGACAAGATGCAAGATGTCCCTTAGTAGGAAGAAAAAAACTCACAAGATTGGGGGTTTGTGGATTAGCAATACTACACATGTGAAAGATATGAGCGTTGTCTACAGGTTAACTTTTTCTCCCTTTGAGTTAGTCTTGATTCCCAGTAACTGGACAAATTCCTGCAGCTTCCTTGGTAAGATTTGGAAATGTTTTGCTATTTACCTTTTCCTAATGCTGACAGAGATTATTTGATGCAAGGCCTATGCCAGAAATAGAACTCGCAATGTCCCAGTTTCTACCCCGGTGCCTCAACCATCAAGCAGATTTCCTTTTGCAAGCTACGCTACCTCTGTGTAATTTTTATTGTGGTTCACTGTTTTCCAGAACTATTTCATATCATGAACTTCTACCTTAGTAATCAAGTGCTGTCGTTGTAGATAAATAGAACTTGTTGAACATCAGTAGAGAATCCTAGGACTCCTAGTAATTTGTACTGCTATGAAAATGTATTATGTGACTTAAAAACAATAACATGGTTTCAGATTAATTCTTGCTATATATAAAATTGGAATTCTAATTAAATATATTGGATCACTATGACAATACACATACAGGTTTTGCAGGACTATCATTTCAAATACTGATGTGTCCATCTGAGAATAATTTGAAGCAGGTTTATGAATTGCCAATGAATTTAAAGTAATCTTAATTTATATTTCTCCTCTGATTCTCTCCTACTTTCATGAATCTCTTAGGCAGAGAAGTACAGGAAAGAAAGTATGTCCTAATGTGGAGTAATATAGTTCCCATATTTGTATTATGAGTATATAAATTTGTTCAAATTAGCAAATAAAATAATATAGATGGTATAAAAGTATGTTTGAGATCTTATATACAAATTAATCAACATAAAGAAAGTGATGACAAACAATATATCTATGTTATAAATATAAACCATCTGGAAAGCCAACAATCCATCACACTTATACATTATGCAGTGTATTTTTAAGTCTAATAACAGAGACAGGCAATTGAGTAACCTTCTATTTGCTTTTTTCATCTTCTAGTATTTTTTTTTAGTTTCTGATTGTTAAATTTGTTAGAAAAAGCTTGTGTCATTATTCTTAAATGCACTTAAGTATGCACCCTTCTTATTGGATGCTCATTTGTTTTTCAGATGAAATGGCTTCTTAACTGTTATTTTTTTCCTTTTTTTTCTTTATGACTTGAAATGTAGATCATATCACATAAATTTTTATATGGAATTTTAGATTCTCCTAGATATTTGGCAGGATTTCTCAGCATGCTTAGATTTCCTAAGGTTCTTTGGTTCAGAACTGTAGTTTGGGAACCTAACATAAATTTTATTTTTAACTGCAATGAAGACTGGCTTAATTAAACTCAGTATTTACAAATGAATGTCAAAGATAGTAAGAAGTAAAATGCAAAAAAGAATTAATTTAAAATGAGCCTGGTAGCCCATTCCTATGAAGACATAAACTGTCATGTTTTTCACAGAACCCTTTCCAAACATATAGTCAGGATTAGCTCTTTATTATACTAGTGTGCGGAAAAGCAGCTTTACTCTTTTAGTCACACGTTTCATTAATATATTGTGGAATATCCTTTCCAAATTTTGATAAACACTGCATACACCAATAGATTCGGCTCCCATAATCTCTTTGCTGATGTGATTAGGGAAAATATTAAACCCAATACTTGGGGAGGATATTAAATTGAGGAATGTTCCCAATGGAAAGCTGCAAATTTCATGTCATTTTAAGGAGATAATACAGTAGTTAAGATCTGAAGATGAACTCAGAGAAACTTGATGTTTGGGAAAACTTGTCAAATTCTCAGTGACAAGAATGAGCAATGAATGACAGCAACCAGTAGCAACTACTGTATATGCATTCAGACATTAATGTATTAGCTTCAAAATAAATGAAAATTAAGCCGAATTTGTGTTTATATTTTTCATCCTTTCTGAAATGAATATGCAACACATGAACATGTATGCTACTCCACACAAATTAGACTGCACTAGTCTTTCCATATTTTCTTGGCTTCCCACAGTATTCTGATGAATCTTCTCCAACTCTCCATAATTAATACCACCCTTTACTGACACAGTTGACAAGTTTTCCCAAATATTAAGTTTCTCTGAGTTCATCTTCAAGCTAACTCGAATAAACCCAGACATCAAACTCTGACAAAAAGAGCTTGATGGCAGCAAAAAGGAGTTTTGTCTGTGCTGATGGCAACAAAGGTTATCCATGATATCCAGGAATGTCAGGATAATCCAAATAGGAAACCCACTATGACTACAAATAAGTTGTGTCAATGGAAGATATATTTCTGAGACCATTAACTGTTCGTAGTTTAGAGAAATTTCATTTATTTATCATTTAGTTATTCATCTTACATACGTGACTGTAAGCCGCTTACAGTTACCAGCAGGATTGGTGGAGAAGGAATGTTTTTAATGTCATTCTACAGCCCTGCATGACGATTCTACTCTATCACTACTTGCAAGGCTAATATTTTGGATATTTGTTTTAAAAGACACAACAGATGAATGTTTTTGGCCATTATATGAAAATGCATTAACTCCAAAGGACTTCGGGAGCTTTGAAAACACATGTTCAAACTCTTCTTTTATTCTTCTAGATACATGTACAAGGAACAACTATTAAAGAAGTATCAAAGACAGTGTTCTGTGTGAAGCTGCTTTTTATATATTTCTCAGACATCAGAAAGCAACTAATCTTTTTTTATAAAGAAGGGCATGAAGATATAAGTAAGTTCATATAACATTGCTCAATTATTTTTCCTAAGTGCACATTAGGTGTTTAGACTTATTATAAGGATTACTGTCAAGAATTTTGACACCTCAAGGTTAACAGGTCTTACCACATTGAGGAAAGCTGTGACTTGAGGAATAACTTGCAAATGAATTGGAAGCTTGAAAAGAAGATAAATTGATAGGTCTATATATTTTACAATTAATGCCATTGCTTGCTTTTGTCATTCTATGGATGTATTTCAAGCCTCTCTTCTAGCAGTCTTTGATGAGCATGTCAATCATAGTTCTTTCTCTTTTGCAATTTTTTTCTGATGGTACAAAGCAAGTCTCAAGAATATGCAAGAAAGGATTCCAAGTTTTTTCAATTGTGATGAAAACTCCCTTTTTATATCTACCTATCTCACTTTAGTTGCTTGTTTTTAATATAAGACTACTGTGGGAGTGATATTAGAACTGTGCCAATAATAATGCAATACCAATTAAACCACATGGGATAAAATTGTAGCAAAGATAAAGCAATGAAAATATTTTAAAACAAGATAGGGATCCAGTGGCTCTCTAAAGCTACCAAACTATAACTCTTAACTGCGCCAGTCAGCATGTAAAATAATTGAAATATGCTGAGAATTATAGATAAGCAACAGCAAGAGGTTTTCCATTCTTAACTAAAACATTAAAATGCACAGGAAGATGTAAAAAAAAGATTCAGGGGCTGCACTAGAATTAAAAGTTTACTTAAATATATATTTATCTTAAACTTCAAGAGGTAAAATGAAGTTTGGATGGAGACTTGAGAGAAGGTCATCTGTCTCAGCTATGCTCAGTATCCTTCCACAACTTAGTATCTTCTAAATATGTTTGGTGTATAGCCAGAGGCAATGTTAGATGGGGAATCCTACAAGTGCAGTCCCATCTCATCTGAGTGTTAAATCTCTGCTGCAAGCTGAATTTCACATCTAATATTGCCTCTGGCTATAGACCTCTGAAAATTGCAGTTCAAACATACTTAGAGGGTTGTGGAAGGATGATCTGCAGGAAAGACTTCTTATCTGACAGTAATGCATATCTTAAAATGGGTACCTGTGGCAGAATTGCAAAAGTTGGGATAGGATTAATTTAGCTGGGTATTTTGCATTGCTGATAAACATTTTATATTATCAAATTTAATCCATCGATATTGTAATAAACTGAGGATGGGGTTTCTGATGGAGGAGAATTTTGGAAAGTATGGATCCAATATACAACAGATAGTTTTGAGTACATATAGAGCAGGTGTTATAGAATCTTAGTAGTCTCCAATTAGCCTGAAATTGTTATGCAATGACTTTGAAGATTTACATTTTTTAATGAATTTGGACTCATTCCACATTGAAACAATGGATAGGAATAATTATTACAAGGAGACTCTAGGTAATTGCTCACTGAAAGGGTGAGACTTTAAGTGGCCTTACCAGCCTTTTCTTTAGTATACCTTTATGAAAGTAGAATTTTCAATACTCATCACAATCAGAACAGAATATTTAAACACAACAACCATAACAACAGATTACTTTCTTTAATATCTTATTCCAGACATTAATAATTAAAAATTATAATCTATGTATTAAACATAAGGAAAAAAGTATTAATAAAACATGTTTATTTCAATATTCTTTTTACTTTTTTGAGAAACAGCTATAAAAGTTCCGTCATTTTAAAAATGCTTAGTGCCAGCTGCAGGATATATGGCACCTCTCAGCCACATTGACTGATGGTGCCACCTCCTGATGATGCAAAGATTTAAATTTTTAGAATAATTTGGAAGGGAGTGTTGCCCCCTAAGCTTTGGTTCCTTAGGCCAGGACCTACCTAGCCTTACCTTAAAACTAACTTTGGTTCTATGCTTAACTGTTATTTGAGGTAAAAAACCTCAGTATGACTACTGGAGCTAGGCTAATATTTAACAATAAATTTAGAATAGATGGGACTCTATTTCTTTTCTAAAACTGACGCCTCGTAAATTAATTGCTGTATTAATTATGGACTGGATTTTATAATCAGAGAACTCTAGTCGTAGCCACATGTTCAGCCACAACTCTCTGTATCCCATTAAAAGCAATGCAGAACAATCTGCATATACTTGTAATGTAATTTTTCTATGATTTCTGTTTTAATGACTGTTAATTAACAGGCAGAAGTAATGAAAAAAATACTTGCCCTGTGAGCTGCAAATCAGTCTGTCATTAAAATCACAATATTTGTTTTTTGAGAAAGTATTCCTTTCTAGCAGTTGTGCAGTAACTTTGCAGATACTTAAAAGAATTCAAAGAACAGGCTATTATACATCTAATCTGAAACCTGTTTTCCTCAAGCTGGTGACCTCCAAAATGTGGGCCACAGTTGAATTGAAATTGGAGAATTTCTAATCCTAATATGAAAGGCAGCATCTACAAATGCCTATATCTACAAATGTCCTATGCAAACAGTGGTCGCCAACCTGTGGGCCATATGGCTCAGTCTAATGTTTTAGGATTAATGTAGGACTAAAAATAAAGACCAAGAAATAAAAATAACAATGGCACTACTTTGTCATTTTAAAAGTGTTTAAACTTCACCCAAGATCCCTTTTGGGGGAAGAACTATAGACAATCTCTCGCTTAAAATTAAATAAAGTACCGTATTTTTTGCACCATAAGGCGCACCAGACTATAAGACGCGGGACGCCGGGAACGCGCCAATTCAGCCTCCAGGGCGATCCTTTGGCTTTGGAGCGTCCCATAGAGCGATCTCCGTGCACCCCAAAATCGCTCCGCGGGACACTCCAAAGCCGAAGGAATGCCCTGCAGGGTGGTCTGAAGTGTTCCCCGCACCCCGCGGAGCCATTTTCGCGTGCCTGCGGGACACCGGGAATGCTCCAATATAGCCTGCAAGCCGATCCTTCTGATTTGGAGTGCCTGGCGGAACGATTTCCGGGTGCACGGAGATCACTCCGCGGGATGCTCCAAAGCCAAAGGATCGTCCTGCAGGCTATATTCGAGCGTTCCCGGCGTCCCGCAGAGTGATTTCTGCGTGCCCACGGGGTGCTGGGAATGTTCCAAATCGCCCTGCAGGGCGATCCTTCTGCTTTGGAGCATCCCACGGAGAGATTTTGGGGTTCACGGTGATCGCTCCGCGGGACGCTCCAAAGCCAAAGGATCGCCCTGGAGGCTGAATTGGAGTGTTCCCGGCATCCAGCGGAGCGATCTCCCACGCTTTTTGGGAGTATTTGCCCCATAAGACGCAGACACTTCCCCCCTTTTTTGGGGGGGGATAAGCACGTCTTATGGTGCGAAAAATACTGTAACTATTTTTCAGTTCTTTCTTTGCAATGGAGTAACTGAGGCTGATTAGCTTTAAATCTTGCTTTCTTCCTCATTTGAGTCATTTTACATATAATTGCTTCCCATCAGTACATTTGCTCTGTGTTCCTTTCTTTTAATCCCACTGTCATTTTCGTTTTGATTCTCTTTTCAGAACTTTCAAATTTAAAGTTTGAGAGCGATAAATTTTGAAGAGAATTTTATAAAAATAGGTAAAGTTTATACTTTAGGGAAAGTACAAATAATTGTGAATGGAGATCTAACAAAACCATGCAAGATACAAAAAAGGAACAAGACAAAGCTGTTCATTGTCCTTTCTGTTTATTTTGGTTCTTGAAATACTGAATAGGGACATAACGGAAGCGAAGATTGTGATAATAAAGTTTTAAAAATATTTTCTTGAGGATTTGGTGTTGATTGTAGAACAGTGGCCCCCAACCTTTGGGGCACATTTTTCCATGGACGGGAGGTTTTGCATGCTGCCTGCATCCCGCAAATGAGTTTTCATTTGTTTGTGCAGGCTGGTTTCTGACATGTGCCAGACCATGGAGTGGGGGTTGGAGACCCCTGTTCTAGATGATATTTTAAAGAGAATTGAAATAAGGAAATACATTTAATTCAGAGTAAATATGAATTATTTTATCAGGAAGATTAGTTGGATGAATCCTAGATTTTCCTTCACCATGACTGTGGCCCATTCATTTTTACCAAGCTCACTAGAATATCAGCAATATCATTTGGCTGTATTAGGAGAAATAAAATGCTTATGAATAACTATGTCAAAAATAATTTTGTTACTTCTTCAGTAAGGCAGGCTTTACAGATGTTCACTGACAATTCCACAATATATCATTAAATACAGGATTGTCCCAATTCTTTATAACATTCAGAAGTGCCTTCTATTCCCACTTAATTTTAATAGTGTTCCTGCCTGATTATTTTCTAGTTACAAAATTAAAAGTGTAGGTAATATAATGCATGAAACAAAAGCATTTAATATACTTTGCATATAATTTTTTTCCCCATCATACGTCTTCCTCCCTACTCAGTTGCACAATCTTTTTGTCAACTAGAGTAATTTTGAGTGCATCCAACTTACAATTAGCATATTTAATCATGACATGGTGAATTTCTGTGTAATTACATCATTTTGGCAATTACAATGCAACAGCATGCTGTAACAATATTTTTGCAAAGATACTGCCCATCCTGCTGCAGTAAATAAATTGGAGAATGGATGATTTCTAGGAATTTAATAGCTACCTAGATCAGCTAACATTATTAAGGAATAGGATTGTTTCAGTTCAAGAGGCGCAAGAAGAGCTATTGGTTTATTGAAAACATTAGTACGTATTCTGTACTAATTCAAAAATCAAAATGGTATGTACCATCAGTTACATTATTCCAGTAGTCAAGGAGGAACAGAGGGCATTCAGTTTATTAGTTTCCCAAATTCTTACTGATAACTTTTTAGTTAAGCCATAGAAATGGAGATATATACAGTCATTATGTTTTAGCAAAATCTCAAGACATGCAAGAGATGAATTTTCATTTTCAGAACATGCTGTTTTTGCTCTCAATGGCAAGCAGTGGAGATGAAATTCATTACCTCATTTGTAACACCTATGGCCCAGAGCTCCTCGAAATTTGTTGTGTGCCACTTATTTTCTGTTGACAGGTCCCTGCAACCTACCTGGGTCGCACATGGCTTTTGTTTTTGAAAGAGCTTCAGAAAATACTGTTATGTAGCCTCTGAAAACTAAGAAAAAGCATGCCCTATTCTTGTGTGATTTTCAGAGGCCATTTTCATTTTTGTGTAGCCTCTCCAGCCAAAAGTCACATGAAGTGTGCTTTCAAGAATAGTTGTCAAGTGTTGGTAAATGTTAGCATGTAACCAAAACATCATCATGTCACCTTTGACAGTCATCATTGTTAGGGTTATATGGGTTATGATCCCTTTAAGCACCTAACTGGTTGGTTTACAAGATGGCTGACTAGCTGAGTCATGTCAATTGCTTTAAACCAGGACACTTATTATAAAAGCAGACTTGAGAGCTCTCTCTACTCTCCTTTGATATTCTATGACTGTTTTACTTCTGTATTTGAACCTGTGTATTGTTGCTGAAGATTGATGACCAACTTTATTGGTGAAATTGCTGGTGAAGACTACTTGCTAACTTGGTTAGTAAAAGGACTGCTTGGCTGTGTATGATAAGTGGACTGTTGACTTAGAAGACTGGACTGTGATTAACTTTCTGTTTATAAAGACTTTTATACCTACTGTACTCTGTGGCTGTGTGATACTGGTTTCCATCACTACTTCCTAGCCCACAGCATTTTTCACTACACGCACCATCTGCTTGTTCCTAACATTGGTTCTAAGCCTAGGGTGCTAACACTGAAAGCCTCAAAAATACTTGGGAAATCGTATCTTGCTAATTTTTCAACATTTCTAAGATACAATATATACACCAGAGAGAGAGAGTAATGTTAGCAGATCAAAATAGTTCTGCATCATTCAAAACACCAATTATGGACTTTAAGTAGAAATATGCAATACATTAGCCATTTGTAACATTTGCATAGGTAGAATATTGCAAATTGAAAGACGCTAAAGTTTTATGCTTACCTCTCATTATTTTTACCATCTGTATCCTGAGGCCCGCTTGCAGAAAATTCAAGAAGATGTCGATTTTGGTAGCTAGTGCTGGCAAGATGTTCAGCAGAATCAGGTCCCCATTCAATCCCACTGAAAGAGACACAGTGATTTAAATTAGGTGCATCTTCATGCCATATCCTGAATAAATTCATTAAAAACCAAAATGTGAGACCTATGTTAATTCTACTTGGAAGTTTAATTCTACGAATAAGAATCCAATACTACAGTAGGAGGCTGGTGGCTAAAATATATAAAGAACAGTTGCAATTGGTTTTGTCTAGTCTAGTGAAAAGAAGGACTAGGTGTGACATAATAGAAGTGTTCCAATATTTGAGGGGCTGCTACAAAGAAGGGCTCAATCTATTTTCCAAAGCACCAGAAGGCAAGACAAGAAACTATGGATAGAAACTAATTAAGAACTAAGAAAAAAATTCCTAACAGTGAAAACAATTGACCAGTGAAACAGCTTGCCTTCAGAACTTGTGAAATATCTAATTACCTTGTTTTCTTTTTCCTTTTTGTAAAAAAAAGAATAAAAATTCTTTAAAAAGAAAGAACTTGCGACTGCTCCATCACTGGACGTTTTTAAGAACAGACCGGACAGCCACTTGTCTGGAATGGTATAGAATCTCCTGCTTGAGCAGGGGATTGAACTAGAAGACCTTTGAGATCCCTTCCAGTTATTCTGCTATCTGTTACTTATGGCAGTGCAAACACATCATCTATCTGCAATTCAATAGGGAGCTGGCTCTGTTGCCAGGATGGCATGGCTACTGCAGCAAAAAAAGGGAAAGGAAAGTACTTAGGAATTATATACAGTTCATGACTTGAACACACTTGCTATTTCTGACTTTGCCCTGGATACTGCACTACTTTTTTTAAACAATTAGGAGGTGTCAAAACTGATTTTTGTTATGGTATGGTATGGCACGGCATGACATGGTACAGCAATTAGATTTACAAAATTCATATCCGATGTGAAGTATTAACTCAACAGAGCAAGTGATTGTACTTGTAAGCTATGAGGGTAATATTCATCTCCTTAATTATTGTATAGACATTGAGTTATCCTCAATTTCAATTACGCCTGCACTTAATTTTAATAATCCAATACATTGATAAAAATATTCTTGCTCTTTAAAAAAAATTCAGTTGAAACTATTCACAAATAAACTCTTATATGGCCAAGAACCTAGTTGTCCCTGTTGATATGGAACAAATCCTTTACATGAGCCTCAGACAAGCTTCCAGATTCCTAGTCAGTGAGTTCATTCACCACATAATAGAGTTGTGAACACTTCAGCAAGAAACTTTCTATTATATTAAATATGGAAGTTAAATTTGAGCCAAACTTGAAGAAGAAGCAGACACGATGTTTCCCCAGATACTGCACATAAAATGTATGTTTAACTGTACTGCTTCTGACATTGGCACACAGTAGAGGTAACAACAACTTCCTTAAACCAAAATTCAGCAAATTAGAGATTAACCTCAAGGCTCCTTTTGAACTATACAGCTCACTGAGTCATGCTTAGTAACAAATGGAATGAAAGGGGATAGAAAGGGGAAAAGAAGAACACACAGCAAGGAGCCTGATCAGCAACATGCAAGTTTGTCCAATATCATTCAATATTTAGTTCTATTCTTCCTGTTCTGGGCCACACATTTTTGACAAATTAAAAAGTTATCTTTCCAGCAAGTTGTACTGGATATGATTTCTATGTCTGGCTAAAAACAAGCTCTGTTCAAGTAAAAAAAACTCAGATTTTTCATTTAAATTGTAAAGTAACTGTTTTGCTCTGACCAACAATGATATCATCTCAAGCACATGCCACTTATAAAAGTTTTTTAAGGACAAAACAATCCTGGAATTGGGGTTGGGAAGTTTAAGCAGCATAAATTGAAAACTGATGAGACAGACAAATGCCAGGAAAAAGATCTTTCCCTTTCCAGACAAACCTTCCACAAAAGGCTTGAAATGGACAATGCCACATACAACTGAATTGCTTATAAAAATCAATTATACTTTTAATTATTATTCTAATGCTTGGATATTTTCAAATTTCTTGCACAATTCTTGCACAATTTTAGCCAAAGTGCTATAATTACTTACAGTTGCCTTTAAAACTGTTGTAAGATTTTCAGTAAAGCATACTGTATATATAAAGAATAACAAGAACAATGAAAGAATACTAAAGGTACCCCCAAAAAACCTCTGCATAATAAACGTTGGTGATGTTGCTCATATAATCTTAACTTTTTGAAAATGGCCAACAAAAGCACTGAGGAAAGTAGTCAGTTCTTGGAGTGACATTGGGAATACAGAATTCTTGAATGCCAAAAAATGTTCTCCCTATTCTTTGAATATGTTATGTTTCTTCTGCAATGCTCAATACCACTGCTACGTCTTGCACAAATAGTTAAGCTCTATCTTATAAGAAAAGTTTGTTCCTGTCACAGTTCAGTCAGGGCACAGAAATAAATCTCTCTGTGGAAATATAAATCTCTCTGTGGAAATAGAAAAACATGTAGCAGAAGACTCAAGAATGAGACTTAGATAAGTAAATTATTTTTACTGCAGGTGTAAAATAAGCTGTTATTGTTCTGGACAGAGGGATCAGATGGAGCAAATAGCCAGGAAACGGTTAATAGTTTCCTTTCCCTGGCCTCTAAATGGTGGTCAATGTCCGGTCCAGGGGTCAAAAGCCAGATATGCACTAAGTCCAAACAGGGTCAAACAGGAATGCAGAGATGCCAAATGGAATTCAAGCCGGAGTCAAAAGCCAAAGGAATGCCGAGTCAGGGTTAAACCAAGGTTGAGAATAAAAGAAATGCTGAGTCAGGGTTAAGCCAAGGTCCAGAGTCAAAGAAATGCAGAGTCAGGAATCAAGAGTTTACACCGAAGTCAGGAATCCAAAGCAGAAGCCACGATCAAATAGTTGCTGAAAGTATCAACTGTTTGATAGCCTGCTCTCGTAAGCCTCCATAGAGGGTGGGGGCTGTCTGCCACACCCCTGATGACACTCAGTAGATTGGCCTGTAGTTTCTCTTTGGGCCTCCCCACATAATCTCCTGCATGTTCTGGCATCTAAGAAAACATCCTCAGATGTTTCTATTGCAGCCTCTGGCTCTAGGCCAGCATCTGCTTCATCTCCCTGCTGACTACTCACAGCTGTCTCCAGCTCATTCTGGTAATACAGCTGTAGGGGAGGGTGGAGGAACAGTAGGGGAAGAGGGCTCTTAACTGGACTCATTGTCTGAGTCTTCATCCGGCAACTGAGGCCCTAAAGAGGGCCGGGGCACAACAGTTATTAATGATGAAGAGAAGCTATTGCAGAATCCAGAAATAGAGCCATACATAAACATTGACTCCAGTGTTTAAAGCCCGTGTCACTTTCTTATATCCTTATACAGTAATAGACGTTTTGCTGCCTATTTCTCAGTCCTGGATGTTGAGTATCTGTTCAGTGTTTTGAAAACAATCTTTTCTTGTCTCAGACTTTAATTCCAACCTTGCTGGATGCATACCTTGCAATTCCCTGTGTTGTCATTATCTAAACCAGTGGGTTTTGATTGTAATAATCAGGAAACAAATGAAACAAATATTCTCTGTATATAATGTAATTGTTATGTAGTAGAAGAATCTGCTGTGGTATCCAGAAGGCTCTCTTGAGATTATTGTCAATCTACTTTCCTACAGATGCAGTTTCCAGTGGAAGATCAGTCAATGACAATCAATAGAATTTTACCAGTGAACCCCAAGAAGCTACTACTGAAGCGGGAATTAAATTATAATCTCATACTGGTACTCCTCAACTTGCAACAGAATGAATGCTCTATCCCCTACTTGATTCTTCGCCATCAACTTGCCATTCTCAGGAAGAGGGGTGGGAATGTCTTAGAATGGGGTAGAAGGAGAAACGGGTAAGCCTATACATCTGTCTGCAGATCGTGAGCCCTGCAAAACTCTCAAGGCAATTTCAAGTAGGTATGAGACTGAAGAAGTTCCCATAACAAAGTGCAATTGTTTACTTGAATCATGTGATGGACTGAAGGGTTGGCCATGGGAAATCTAAAATTTAATTATGCAGACTCTTACGTGGGAAAATCAGAGTTAGTTTAACTTCAACTGTACCTATGCAGTGTATTCAATAAACGTTAAGTCTTTTGGAAGTGGAATGACCCAGGAACTTTATTTTTGGATTCCCTAGTGGGACCGTTGACAAGTTCATTTAGTGACCATTTAAAATTATAACAGCATTGAAAAAAGTGACTTATGACCATTTTTCACACTTATGATCATTGTAGCATCCCTATGGTCACATGATTTACATTGGATGCTTGACAACTGACTCACCTTTATGACAGTTGCAATGTCCTAGAGTCATGTAATCCCCTTTTGCAACCATCCAGCAAGCAAAGTCAATGGGGAAACCAGATTCACTTAACAACCTAATTACTAATTTAACAACTGCAGTAATTTGCTTAACAAGTCTGGCAAAAACAGTAAAATGGGGCAAAACTCACTTAACAAATTTCTCACTAAATTTAAGGCTCAATTGTGCTCAAAAGTTGAGGACCACCTGTATTTTGTGCTTATTTTGCAACTACCCCCAAGTACATTCTTCTCTAGGAACCTTACCTTAGCCGATCATAATTTAGCATTACAAAAGCAAGCAAGACCATTACACAGAATGCTCTTCTTTTTGGAGGGGAGCCTTTGAGATTCTGATTCTAGACAGGAAATGAAAAATGAGAGGGAAAAATAGTAATCAACTTGCTTCACATTCAACACTTAAAGGACCATAAAGAGACAGCAAACCATGGTTAATAATAAACCAGCTATTATTGTTCATTTTTCTCATGCTTTTGCCAATATTACAAACATCATTTGTGATCTCAATGAACAGGAGAAATTATTTACCAATGAGATCTTATAGGAACAGTACAACAGACAATCACAAAGTATACATGTCCTGAAGGACTGCTTAATCAGATATATGTATTGGATGACAAGGGCTGTAGGAATTGCTCAGATTTATTTTATTCATGAACATTAAGATCTACAGGAATTCCGATTAGTGACTGATTCATTTAGTGACTGCTTGGAGTTACAATGGCCAAGAGCCAGGATAGTGCAATGGTTAAAAGCAGCACTGCAGGCTATTTCTGCTGACTGTCATCTGCCATTAGCAATCAAAAGTTCAGCAGTTCGATTCTCTCTGGCTCAATGTTGACTCAGCCTTCCATCCTTCTGAGGTCGGTAAAATGAGGACCCAGATTGTTGGGGGCAATAGGCTGACTGTGTA
>JANHFO010002906.1:82328-102303 GCA_032468095.1 Pareas carinatus | reverse complement strand
CAACCAGGCAGGATCCGACCTTTGGCGTCACTGCCACCATCTCCGCTCTCTCTGTCCTCGCCGCCATTTTCTCCATTTCCTCGTGTCACCTCAGTCATCAACGCCTGGTTGTGGAAGCCCTTTGCTCTCCCGAACGGTGCCCGGTGATGTCTTCTTTGGGGAGGGCAAAGGGTCTAGAGCAGTTTCCCCCATTCAGGGGGATCTAGCGTAATTGATGAAGTAAATCACATACCAGACCGTTGGAGCAACCAACCACAGGTAGTGTTACAAGAGCAAGGCTGTTCAAGTCTTCAGGCAGTGGACTTTTTTCCTCCTTCCTGCTCTTCTTCCTTTAGTATGGTCACATTCAGCATCATTATTATCTATATGTAGTGCACACATAGTCAATAGCAGGACACGTAGCCTCTTAAGAAAATATATGCAAATCTGCAACAATATTTTAGTTAACTTCATATGGTACCATGCAAAAGAAAATATCTGTTTTATAAGTGCGATCTGGCTGTTTATTTGACATAAAAGAAGGTTCGTAAAAATCATCGGAATTGCCCAGGAACTAACTTGCTCATATACTTTGGTTGCTTTATCTATTTAGATTTCATTTTTTTAAACTGTCCATGTACACCTCAAAGAGGAGCTCTACTTCGCTGGATGAACCAAATGACGTGGGACTGAAATAGCCCAACATACCCAACCCGTGGAGAGGTCTGCTCAGGGTTCCACCCATGCGTTGGGTTCACGGGGAGAGAGCAGAAGAGGTACTTCTCAGGGGCAACCCTTCCAGGGGCAGAATTGTCCCACGACAGAAGTGAGAATACTTCAGAAAATAATGAGGATATTCCTGATTCCTGGACACCAGACTGTCTTTAATGCCGCTCCTGGTTGTTGTTGTTTTAATGAATGTTTGTTTTTGTATTTAATGCTCTTAAACATTGGGGGCTTTCTTGCCAGTTTTATCCAATACTGTTTTTATCACTGTTTTCTTGTCAACTACTCTGGACTCCTAAAGGGGGGAAGAGAAATAATCTGGTATTATTAATTTCAAATATATTCCCAACATATTCATATTGTGCCATTTATGCACTCACTGCGGATAGAAAAGCGTTTCTGAAGGCCAACACTGAAACTCAATAGAACTTATGTATGGGATGGTATTGTACCCGCTCCAGCGCTGTGTCTTCAAACTGATTCCTAAAGTTAAGGGAAAGTATACTGAACAGATCTCCAGGGCCCATAAGGGCAATACTGTCAAATTGTAAGGCGAAAATATTTGCAAGGGCTTAAGAACAACCAAGTTCTTTATGTCAACACAGGGGGGGAAAAAACCTTCGAGAGATTTCCTGAGGAAAGGGGACCCAGCTGACTTATGAAAACTTGTAAATTAGAAGATCTAGTAAGTTGAAATAATAGCATCATTTGATTATCAACTAGAAAAGGTCACATAAAAATGTTTTATTTAAAAAAGATGATAGGGATATTAAATTTGTAGAGTCTAGAAACTCAAGTCTGATGGATTTTAAGTCTCACTAGATTTCACAGTCCATTTATATAGCATACCAAACTATGTGGTACATTTTAGTTTTTACTACAAAGCGACTAAACTGCTAATGATTAAGAGACCTGTGGAGAATATAGGTGTAAAAGCTGATAGAACTGTATTTTCCGATTCAGGTTTCTTTTATTTGATGAATTTACTCATTCAATTTTGAGCGGCTTGCAATTCTAACATTATAAAACAATTTAAGAAGATTAAAACAGGAAAAACCTCCACCAGATAAATAAATACAAGTGGCAGCTGAGATGATTAATCAGCTAAAAGTAAAGCCAAGAAATGAGACTCATAACACTGGTATACAACCAAGTTTTTAAAGCTTTGTGAAAGGCCAACAGTGTTGGGGACATCCTAATCTCTGACGGGTAATAATTCCATAAGGCGGAAGCTACAGTGAAAAAAGGTCTTTTGCTGGTGGGATCTGCAGTATGTCCATTCTGCTAAGCTCATGCTGGACAGCTAGAAACTCTTGGGAAAAGGTGGACCCTCCGGTCACCCAGTGCCAACCCATGCAGGGTTTAAAACTGATAACCAGCACTTTGTATTGTGCCTGAAAATACACGGGCAACCACTGCCACTCAGATAGTAGTGATGTTTCTTGACTGATTTTATTATGAAGGCTGATTTCCAGATGATGTCTTAATTTAGACATCATTACTAAATATACAGTATTTCATTATTATTCCTATTGTTTATATGCCCCCTCTCTTGCGCGAGCTGCACTGGTTGCCGGTGGGCTTCCGGGTGCGCTTCAAGGTTTTGGTGATGACCTTCAAGGCGCTCCATGGCTTAGGACCCAGATATCTACAGGACCGCATTTGCCGGCAAATACCTCCCACCGACCGGTGCACTCTCATAGAGAGGGCCTTCTCAGGGTGCCGTCGGTCAGACAATGCCGGCTGGAGACCCCCAGGGGGAGGGCCTTCTCTGTGGCAGCTCCCACGCTGTGGAATGACATCCCCACAGAAATTCGTCTTATTTCAGACCTCCGTGCCTTCCGTTGAGCCATTAAAACATACCCATTTGCCCAGGCCGGTCTGGCCTAACCGCACCTTCCCTCCGCTCTCAATCTATTATTAATTTTAAATTTATAATCTCATTTTAATTTTAATTTGTTTTGAACTGGTTTTTAATCTTCGATTTTAAATTCAGTCACCACGTGTAGGTTTTTTAGTAATTTTATTTGTGTTGTTTGTGTATGTGTTTTTATTCTGGCTCTACACCGCCCTGGGTCCCTTCGGGGAGAAGGGCGGTATAAAAATTTTGAAAAATAAATAAAATAAATAAATATCCAGGCAAACGATGATATCATGTAGAATTCTGGGCACTTAATAAAATACGCTGCATATTCGAACTGGGCTCCAGACAGGAAAAAGTAAAGTTAAAAGAAAAAACAGTTCCTTATTAATGATCTTCATGGCAAAGAGGCAGATTTGTGGTGTGAATGTGGAGGAGTCTGGGAAATTGTATAGCACATCTCTTAACTGAAGAAGGCACGGACATAGCGCAGCGGAAGAGATACAGAAAAGGAGTGAATGCTATTTACCATTCTATATACTTCCAACTGGAAGCCTCATCTGTACTGTATAATATGCAGATTAACTGTTAACCATGCAGAAGAGTTGTGGGCTAGGAAAGACCAACTAATCCTCCCTATTAATTTTCCACTCTGTCACGCCTTGCAAAGTTTAAATAGAAAGCTGGGTTTGATTTTCTCACATACAATACACATTTGGACTCTCAAACGGTAGGGTATAATTTCACTGTCTTGTCTGCGTACCCCAATATTAATCAAAAATCATACCCCTGTGGGCAAAACGGAAGGTCTACCCACAAAGACCGAACTCCACTTTAACAATCAATGCTTGGCTGGCAGTGGAAAATGACACTGCTGTGGTTATCCCAACGGATAAAGCTTTGAACTTTCTGAATTAAAAGCTCTGCCACTGCACATCTGTGCCTTGAAACGGGGGAAATTGCGTCAGCTGGCGCGCTGCTTTTCTTCCCGTTGACTGCGAGGGAGGGAACACAAACCACAGAACCTAGGAAGAAATGCTCCACCCTCATGGACTCTACACCCCCAGCTCCATTGAACTACTCTATTCTTCATAGCAAGAAAAGTTGGCTGCAATGCAGTGCATTTTTTCTGGATGCACAGTGGATAAACATGTATATTTTGGTAAATGAAAACATTGCTGTTATTAAAGTATATGAAGATGGAATAAAATCACGATACAGCACTTCGGCAGTAACTTGTCCAGTGCTGCAAAGACAATGCAGATTATATAGTAGGGCACAGTGTTGGATTGCCACCCGTGGGAGCCAGGCTCAAATACCGCCTTAACCTTACAGAAACTCCCCTGGAGACTTTGATCTGCCTCGTGCCTTGTTGCTGTGAGGAAAAAGAGACGGAGGGAACGCTAGGCATACTGCTGCTGAATGAGAGACAAGATATAAGTCTTAGAAAAAGAAAAAATGAATACAATTTGAAGAAATAATTTATATATTATACATTTAATCTCGTTCAAAAATCATTCACCGTCTACCATGTATACTCTTCAACGATCAAGTCATGGCTTTTGTCTTGGATTTTCACCAATAGAAGAGAAAATATGTAGCTCGGGGTTGAAATGTGAAGTCCTTGGTGCTCTCAGAGCTCACAAGCACTGAAGATGTCACCTTGTCTAGCAACCAAATATCTGCAAGTGAAAACCAAGATCAGGGAACACCAAGCACCGTTTCGCTGTTATTTTCTCAATCTCCAGCTACCATTTGATAGCAAAACCTTCATCCAAACACCATATGTATGGCTACTCACTTTACTGCACCTGATCTAATACAGCGGCTACTAAACGGTTTCAAAGATTGTGTTATATTTCAGAATCCACTCTTCCTTTTCTTAAGCACTAAACACAAATTCCTCCCTGCATTTCCTCTCTCTTGGTTTTTCACTAAAATCTCAAAACTGGAACCCTAATTTAGCATAGTTATAGGATGGGCTGCATAGGTACCGATTTGATTCTGTAGTATAGCAATAGCCAACAGTAATAACATTTAGATTTACAGCACTCTCTGAGCAGCTTATAAATGTCAGCATAATTTCCTCAACAATCTGAGCTGTTATTTTACTGTCCTTCGAAGGATGGAAGGCTGGCTCGACCTTGAGCCAGTTAGGATCGAACGCCTGGCAGTGGGCAGAGTTAGTCTGCAATACTGAATTCTAACCACTGGCCCGCCATGGCTGCTCAGTTTCCTTAAAACACTGGGCATTCTTCACACGTTTGACCTCTGTCATTGCCAATAAAGGATATATACAAAGTATTGAGATGAACTTTTGATATTGACCAGATACTTATTTTCCACCATACAATTTGCACATAAATTCTTTCCAAATCAGACAATGGGATTGTCTGGATTTGTTTTCACATTTTGTCTCTCATAGGTGAGGTATACCTGTGATATCACTGACAGGCCTCTCTCATCTTTTTAAGTGAGAGAACTTGCACAATTGGTGGCTGACTAAATCCTTTTTTTGCCCCACTGTATATCCCCGAGTTCTGAAGGAGCTCTCAGAATCATTGTACTATATCTTTCAAAAATCCTGGAACTACGGAAAATTACCAGAGGATTGGAAAAGAGCTGAAATGGTTCCCATCTTCAAAAACGGGAGAAAAAACAGAACCAGGAAACTACAGACCAATCAGCCCTAGCATCAATATCTGGGAAGATACTGGAAAAGATAATTAAAAAACAGGTCTGCAAACATCTAGAAACAAATAAAGTTATAAGTAAAAGCCAGCATGGGTTTGTTAAAAACAGATCATGCAAAACCAATCTTATTTCATTATTGGACAAAGTGACTAAATTAGTAGACCCGCAAAATGCTGTGGACGTAATAGATTTAGATTTCTGCAAAGGCATACGACAAACTAGGTCTTGGTAAGCTAGAAAAATTTATGAAAGTCAACATCACCACCAGATGGATTTGTAACTGGCTGACAAACTGTACTCAATGAAGTCATTAATGGTACTACATCGACATGGAGGGAAGCAAGCAGTGAGGTACCACAAGGTACCACAAAGTACTCTTCGACATCTTAATGACTTTGGTGAGGGAATAGAAGGGGAACGCATCAAATCTGCAGATGACACTAAGCTGGCAGGAATAGCCAAGGCCCCAGCAGACAAGGGTCCAAAAAAATCTTGACAGACTTGAACAATGGGCCCTATCCAACAGAATGAAATTTAAGGTGGAGAAAGGCAAGGTTTTATACTTAGGCAAGAAAAACCACAAACAAGTTCAGATTGGACAAAACCTGGCCCAAAAATAGTAACTGTGAGAAGAACCTTGTAAGTGGATGATCACTTAAACAGAAGGCAGCAGTGCGCAGCGGCAGCCCAAAAAGCTAATGCAATCCTGGGTGGGATAAACAGAGGCATAGAATCAAAATCACGTGAAGTATTAGTACTGCATTACAAAGCCTTAGTAAGGCCATACCTGGAATACTGCGTCCAGATTTGGTCATCACATTACAGAAAGATGTGGAGACTTTGGGAAAAGTGCAAGGAAGAGCAACTAAGACGATTAAAGGCCTGGAGACTAAAACATACGAAGATTGATTGCAGGATTTGGGTCTGGCTAGTCTAGAGAAAAGAAGGACTAGGGAGGACATGGCAGCAGTATTTCAGTATTTGAGAAGCTGCCACAAAGAGGAGGGGGTCGATTTATTTTCCAAGGACAAGAAGAACGGATGGAAACTAATTAAGGACAGAAGCATCACCGAATTAAGGAGAAACCTGCTAACAGTGAGGTCAATTAGCCAGTGGAACAGCTTTTGCCTTTCGAAGTTGTGGGTGCTTTATCACTGGAGGTCTTTAAGAAGGGACTGGACAGTCACTTGTCTGAAATGGTATAGGGTCTTCTGCTTGAGGAGGGGGGTGAACTAGAAGACCTCCGTTGTCCCTTTACAGCTCTATTCTGATTGAACTGAATCGCACTGGAACAGCAAAAATGATTGCTTTTCAAAATACTTAATAATTTAACCATTTAACATTTAATGTTGCTAATTAAATGTTTTCCTGTTGCAGACTTTGTTAGTGCTCATGGAGTTTAATAAAGAGTGTTCTAATTGATAGACAGTGCCAATTTTTAGCCGCACTAAGAATATTTGGCGGAAATACAAAAAGACTTCATTTGAATTATTATTTGCTTTGTGAGAAAGAAGAAACAAGGGCAATGTTGAAAACAACTTGGAATATTTTTGGCAATGCATGTGTGAGGATGCCAATAATCAATTCAATGTTGCTGAAATGCAGAGAGAATTATACCAGTTTTCTCTAGACTGCAATCGATTTCGAAACTAAGATAATTAGTAACAATAAAAAGAAGGGATTTCTTACTAAAAGCAAGACAAGACAAATTGTACTCTGGTCTTCTAAAACATGGCTATTTCATAGTTGTGAATTCACTTTAGTAATAAGGAACGAAAAGTGATTACAATTTAAGGTCTTAGGGACTCTTACAGCAATTGGGACTGGGAATTCCGTTGCTAAGTGATGCAGTCACAAGACATGATATCACGTGACAGCATTGACTTATGACCACAATGAGAATTGGAGTTAGAATTTGGGACATAAGTTGTGATGGTTAAAAGTCAAGGCACCTGTGAGCAAATCCATCCTTATGACAGTTTTATATTGATCATTAAGTGAATCATGCAGTTACGTGTCTGAATCCATTCTTCCGGGTGAATGTTTCTTGCGAAAACTGGCAAAAATCTTCAGATCAGCAAAAAATGCCACAAAATGTGATTATGTGATACTGCAATAAGTCATAAATATAAGCCGGTTCCCACGTGCCCGGAATGCGATCAGGTGAGTGGAGTGTGTGGGATGTGTAATATTTTACAACAGCCAGAAGTCACAGGTTGTAAAGCACCCGTTCCAAGAATATCATAACTCTTAACAGTTGTTAAAGGATTGGTCATAAATTGAGGACTACCTGTATTGTCTTGCTAGAACTGAATGTGCTCAATCTAAAGATCTAGACAAGATCTGCTCAGGCTCGTCACCCTATGACAATTCAGCGTGGGATAGATGGCAGCCTTCTGGGTAGTACCCTCAAACTTTGGGACATGCTTCCCCCGGGACATATCGGGGTCCTACTCCTTGCCTTTGGCTATCGCCGTGCCCTTTCAGAATGCCTTACACTGTAGTCTGATTGTGAACATACCTTAGGAATATGTATGTCATTAGCACCGTTGTCTGTTTTCTTTCTTGTTTTGCTTGCTTTATTCTCACTTTAGTATACACTGTCTAAAATGTTAATTGTTTGGGACAATCTACAAATATTACAAATAATAAATACATTTTACAATTTGATTCTCATTCTCTTATGATCAAACCATCTTAATACTTGCTACTCGTGTGCCCTCTTTCTTCTTTTTCTTTTTCTTCTCTTTCATGCACACACATCCACACACACACACACAATCACAGAAACCAACCTTCCGGCAACTTATCAGTCAAAGATGAGTTTCACTTCATTCAAGGGCAATGCTGCTATGTTTCATATACATACTACTTAAAATTGATACAGTGAAAGCTGAAGAATGGGATTTGGGGAAATCTAAGGAAAGCATTGCGTCTGGGAGGGGAAAGCTACAGATATTTTACATAAAGTTAACTTTCCAATAATGAAAACAAAAGAGCTGTGTAAAACATCGGTTTCATTTTTATGAAACAGCAAGACAACTTATGGCCCATTAGACCATTTTTCTTTTCATATATAATGTAGGGTTGCCTCATTTCCCCTCCCCTCCCAACTCTCGAGAGAGCTCTGGGGAAGCTTCCTCCTCCGTGGCTGACTTTCAAAACGCTTTACCGCTTTGCGAAGGGAACAAATGGAGAGGAAGAAAAACTGCGAGAAAGACTGTATCCCCACTGCCCATCCCAGCATTTCCTGGAGGGCTCCTTCTCTTCACGGAGGAAGAGAGTTCACCTGTTGACTGCCAATGCCCCCGTCAGTGCTACCTTGCACGCAAGCATCCAGTCCCTCATTCTTTCGCCGGCCATCACCTTGAAGAGATTTCGATTTCAGCTTACGTTCCCAACTATTCACCTGTCAGGACTTACTACCATCCGATTGGGCACAGGGGCCAGGAGCAGGCAGGAAAGTGGGTGGGAGACACCCCTCCCATCTCTCCTTGCACCACGACACTTACAGGTTACCAGGAAGTATAGTTAGGTGTAGCGGCACTGAAGCAGCCACAAATGACGAACGGTTAAAGGAATTAGGTTTGTCTAGCTTAGTGACAAGAAGGATTAGATAGCTATCCCCAGAGTTGGTCTTCTCCAAGTCCCGTCAAGCAAACAATGTCGGTTGGTGGGTCCACAAGGAAGGGCCTTCTTTGTGGCTGCTCCAGCTCTCTGGAACCAATTACCGCCGAAGGTCTGGACCGTCCCCTCCCTAGTGGCTTTTCGTAAAGCTTTGAAGACCTGGCTTTTTCAGCAGGCTTGAGATGATTGATCACTTGAGATCTAAGCATGAATGGTGTATGATTGTTCTTTTTCTGTTTCTTTTTAGCTATTCTTACTTATAATTTAAATTTATTTATTCTTTGTTGTTATCTATGTAAATTTTTTATATTGTTTATTGTAAGCCGCCCTGAGTCTATGGAGAGGGACGGCATATGAATACGAATAAATAAATATCTCTCATCCTTCTCTTCATTATGCTGGACATACCAAATTCCTTGAACCATTCATCATACGATTTGTGGCTGCTTCAGTGTCATCAACACCTGATTCCCTTCCACTACGTGAGGTGCTGTCACAGAAAAGAAGGTGTCAATTTATCCTCCGAAGCACCTCGGGGCATGAGTGTTTCATTGCTGAAGGTTTTTAAGAAAAGATTAAATAGCCATTTTCCCATGATGGTATAAAGTCTCCTATCTTGGGCAGGAAGTTGGAGTAGAAGACCTCCCAAGGTCACTTCCAGCACGATGATGCTACGTTTCTAACTTCCAATCCCATGAGAGCAATGGCTCTTGAATTTTGGACGCATTCTGTAGGCTAGCCAATCTGACATACGTACAATTTGATTCAAAAATTGTTGCTCTTTGATGCATCAGTTTGCCCAACTGAATGTTACAAAGTATCAAACAAAAACAAAGACGACTACTACTAATAGATCAATTCTATACATTTTAGCTCAATTCTCTCCACAACTGCATCACCTTCTGTAAATCTTTATTTTTTAACATTTTTAAAATGTTAAAAAAACTTTTTGCAAAACATTCATCATCATTTTGGGAAAATAAGGCTTCACATTTAGTCCAGAGGTTGATAAATTTACCACAAGTAAAAACGTGTTTTAAAAAGGAGATAATTTTTTTAAAAATATGATTTTGTCATTTGTGCTTTCTCTATTCGAAACTACTTTATTTTTACTTAATTATGATTTCTCGCCCTCAATTGTGATGTTTAAGTAATGGAAAGAACAAAACCTTTGAATTTTTTATTCCTCTTGTGATAATAAAAAGGGGGGTGAAGAGGGTTATTATTTTATTTCCCTTTTTTGCATTATTTTTATTTCTTTTATATTGTGCCTTTACTTCCTGCAAGTCGACTTGAGTTGCCATGAGCAAGTAGGCAGCAATATAAATTCTCAAATAAATACATACATACATACAATACAGAAAAAAGAATATCATATTCTTACTACTCTGGGGGGATGGACATGGATTTTAAATAAAAAAACAAAGGAAATAATATTGATAATTAAGATGGATTTAACAGGTAGGAAGATCATGAATCATAAAAACATTATCCAGGATTTATTAGCCACATCTGTATTCTGCCAATTATTTCTAAGGAGTCAAAACTCCATAATATTTTCAGTGGGTTGCATCCAAATTCAGTCACGCTTAAAAAACAGCTCTCGAAATCAATTGGATATGTAGTTATGACTGAATTTTCATGTAGTTCAGGGGCTTTTAAAAACATGATTGGGTCTGGATTGCCCATCAGCCATCCTGTTTTACTTTCTTTAAATGATTTTGAGTGTTGAAAACATATCATGTCTTTAAAGAAATGTTTACATCTTTTACTGAACGTAATCTCTATTTATTTAGCTATTTCCGACTCTAAAACGTAGAAAAAAATGCTGGGTGAGAAAAAGAATTCACAAGAAAGTAGATGACCAAAAGTTATGGAGTGATGAAAGCTCTCTCTCTCTCTGCAAGCAAAAGGAGGCAATTTTCAGTAAGGGAGGAGAGGGCATTTGACCCCTTGCATCCTGATCCAGTTATTAATAGAATAATTAAGATATTGAACTGATCTCCGAGCAACCCACCCTCAGCCAGGGAAATTCACAGGGTGAATCTGAATCAGTTGCCATGCTCAGCCCAATGTTCTTCACATGTTGGTGTTGCAATGAGAGAGGGGGATACTGTGTATGCCATCTTACCTCTAAATAAATAGTAACATATAAATGTAGCAGGTAAACATGTATGCTTCCCCTCTCCCCAGCTGCAATTTCTCATGGGTTTGCTTAACTGTACAGAAAAGTGATTATAGTGGAAAGTACTGCTTCAAGTCTAATGATGGTTTGCTCAAATATTTCAGCACTTGTTCTGGAGTTTTTCTACCTGGCAGTTTGACAAACATTTAAAACCAAAGTACAGCTTGTAAATACTGGGCTTCCTGAATGTGTGTCAGCACACCGCATGCACCACATGTCTGACCAGGTAGGTGCAGGCAGGCAATGCAGCAATCCCAAGCATCGCCCAAGAAGCGGTTGTGCTAGGGGCATTGCTACTGTGTTTTCCCGAAAATAAGACACTGTCTTATAATAATTTTTGCTCCCAAAGATGCGCTAGGTCTTATTTTGGGGGGGATGTCTTACTTTCGGGGAAACATGGTAGATCGTCCACCTCCACCCCTGAATAACACCCGTCTCCCCCCTCCCTGCTATATATATTTATTAAATTTATATATTTATTAAATTTTTATACCGCCCTTCTCCCCGAAGGGACTCATCCCTGGGCGCTCTTTACCGCAGGGAGAAGTCAAGGCTGGAGAGAGATCGGCTAGCCTGAAAACTCCGGGGCTCGGAATTCACGTGCTTTCAGTCAGCTGGGAGGCGCTTTGGAAGCGCTTCCGGTAGCCGTGCAGGAGAATTCCGAGCCCTGGACGCAGCCCAGCCACGTGTGCCTCGCTGCCTCTCCTGTATGAAAAAAATATATATTTTCGGGGAGGTCTTATTTTTGAGGGATGCCTTATATTCCAGCGAGAGGCAAAAATGTAAGTAGGTCTTATTTTCGGAGGATGTCTTATTTTCGGGGAAACATGGTAGAACATGCTATAACTCAGTACTCCCGGTCTTGTTGTCTGCTGCTAATCACAGAGTTGCAACTATGCCTGCTAGCTTGATCTATACCTTGCTTATTTCACTGGAGGGTTATATGGCTTGCAGAAAGCTGCCTCTTAAAGGACAGTGAAATCAGTTAGGCATGGTAAAGTAAAGGGTAGCTTGCCCACGCAGCAGAAGGCAACCAGTAGTTGCATTTCCTCACACCTTTCCAAGTAGTCACAGAAGGGCAGCATATTGTGCCTGCCCCCTTCAGAAGTGGGAGTGGAAAAGGCTCTCTTGTCACAGGCCATGCCTAAGCTGCCTCTTTTAGCAAAAATTCCACCTGGAATTTTGTGCCATATTTTTTTTCACCAGGCAAATAGTTCACAGCCTGTCCTTGCTGGGGTAGGTGCAGCTCTTGGTCCTTCAGACTATCTTGCGTTTGGAAGCTGAAATTGTCTGGGAGCCTCTGACAAACCCATTTGACTTGGGTCCTGCTCAGAGGATATGCATCTGCTCCCTCTGTTGCAGTTCAGCCAGGTGAGCAAAACAGAAATGGGCTGAAATTCTTGGGGTAGCCCCTTCTCGACTGAAGAGTTGGGCATTATTGTAATCCTGCATTTGATGCTTCTTGTAGTGATCTAGCCTTGTGCAAGTTATTCTGCTGACAATGATCAGAGTTATAAAGGAATCCATGGGATGCTAGATCGAAATGTGGCGCACCAACTGCAGAGGCTCCTTCGTTTTATACCTAGGAAGCTTACGCAATGTCATTTATCATTTTATAGTTTCACAGCATCACAACGTTGCAGAATCTCTCAGTCAATGAAAGGAATGAAATAAAAATAAGTACAGTGTTTCTGTGTAATTACCTGGATGGGGAAGAATATAATAAGTAAATGAAAGTAATCTGACTGTAGTTTGGAGTTTATGAATGCACAGATACAACTGAAAATAGAGGTCAAATGAAAGGGCTAAAATACAGGCAGTTTGGGCCTTCTTGCACTCACACTCCACCATCTTCACCTTCCTGTGCTCACACCACATCCACTATCTATTCCCCAGCAATCCTGTGTCGGCGCCGCGCTATCTATCTTCTAGTTTTTCTGCACTCATGCTGCATCACACCATCCATCACCTGGCCTTCCAGTGCTCACTGTGCATCTCTCAGCTGTCCTCTGCTTGGGCCATACTATTCCTCCTTTGGCCTTTCTGTACTTGCGTCCACCCCTCCAGTCTTCCTGCGGTCGTGCCGCACCATCCACTTCCCCTCGGTCTCCCTGCAGTCATGAGCAGCCTGCATGCACCCAGCTTCTCAAGCCCTCCCAGGTCTTCCCGTCACTTCCCATTTACATCCTCAAGTTATGATGGCCACCTGTGTGTGATCACATGATGCTGTGCTTTACAGCTGCTTCGCTTAGCCACTGAAATCCCTGTCCCAATTGCTGTCATAATCCAAGGACTAACTATACGCATAAGAAAATAAGTTATTTTGAGTGTGTTTGAAAGCAGGGACTTACAGTTCTCCACAGAAGGGTGATCATGGGATGGGATATTTCAGAAATTAGTAGGGCAAAACTAGAGAAGGAATGGGGGCTGAATCAGGTGGGACAGCTTCTGAACTGCAGAAAAGCACAATTACTATGACAAAGTAGAAAGAGAGAAATATTATGCATTTTGATTATGAAAGCCATGGTAATTTTACCAAAATAGATATTAATAAATTTGGTTCTTAGTCTAGACCTTTTCCCAATTTCACTTCAAAATTATATACAGTGCTGTTTAAACTGCAACCTTCAAATTAATAAATTTTTATTTAAATTACAGTATATTAATTCTATTGAAATAACTTTAATAGCAGTGCCAACTGTTCCAGTATGATTTACAATCTGAGTGCTTTAATAAAAGTTTCTTTTTGTACAACACTGCAATATATTTGCCCCAATTATATCTTGGGATTTCAAGGTATTACTATAAGCATATTGGAAAAACTACTGACTGTGTCCAACAGTCTTGTAGCTACTCAAACCCCTGAAAAATCTTTAGCTTAGCTTTGTCTTTATCTTGGAAGCTATACCCACCAAAAAAAGCCCACTGACTGCAGTTATAATTCTACTAGAAAGACAGAAAAATATTTGTTTTCTGAGGACTGACTCAGCAGGTGGCAGCACCTAGCCAGCTTAGCTGAACTCAGAAAAAAATTAAGCAAATTCAGCTAATCCTGGGAAACTGAAAAAAAACATACCAGGAGTTGTCCAAAACAGACATGTTCATGTTGTCGCCAAAAAGAATTGAGCATGACTCAAGGAAAGCCTTTACATCTAAATGACAAAACTGTCAGGATGTTTAAGGTACCTATTTTTTTTTACAAAGAATACTTCAAGCCACATTTTATTTTTTTAAAAAACCTCAAAATTCTACTCAATTTACTATTCCCAATCAGGTCTGAAACTCATTATTTTTTTGTTTGTTCCATCTTTCTCTTTCTATTTCTTATAAAATGTTTATAGAACCTTGATCTGCACACATTTTGCTTTGCATATCTTCCCCAAAATTTCCACTGGAGGTATCTGAAGTTATTTCTCTCAAGGGCTTTGCATCTCTAACCTTAAGAAAGGTTAAAGCTGTGGACTTCATTTAATTTAAAGAACGTTGACCGACACCCCCCCCATGCTAACTAAATTGTTTATATATACTGACTGCAAAGTTCTCCAGATATCAGAAGACTGCTGCAAATCTATAATATATCAGTATTCAGAAGAAGTGACAAAAACTGTTCATCAAACCACCACTCCATTCTGCTGAGTCTCTTAAGTGAGCTATGCTAGAAAACCTGAATTTAAATTGGTGGAACGGTGTTGTAGGCCACTTTAATTCTTTATTTATCTAAAACGTGTGACCATCCATCTCATAGCAAGGACTCTGGATGCTGTATGAGAAGTTAAAATTAAGCAGCTATAAAACTGAACAATCAGTAACCCACATGACCAGGTTTTGGGTCTCATTCCCAATTTACCACAAAAAAGCAGCACTAAAACCTATTGGTCAACCAGCAGAATACTTTTAAGATCCTGGCCCAAAGGAGCATGCCCTGTCAGATCCATAGGGTGAACAGAAACAATTATACAGAGGTGGTCCCTGACACAAAGTCTGGTCCTATGCCCCATAAAGCTTTATAGGTTATAACCAGGACTTTGAATTGTGCCCAGAAGCCCACAGAACATGTTAGCAGGGCAATATCCTCATTTTTAAAATATCAAATACAAGAGGATGATTCTAAAGTACCAGCAAAAGTACAGGCATCAGATTATGAGAATTAATGTATAATTATTAATGTCAATAATTTTACTGCTCCCCTTTTAATTTTTAATTTCAGGCTTTGTTTAATTCTTTTAATACGTTTTTAGCATTTTTGTGTTCTGTGTTTTTAATTGCCTGTAAACCGCCCGGAGTCCTTCGGGAGAAGGGTGGGATATTAAATGAATGAATGAATGAATGAATGAATGAATGAACGAAAGAACGAACAAACAAACAAACAAACAAACAAACAACAAACAAACTTCCCCACCAGATCTCATCTGGATTGGTGCCTTTCTAGATATGCACTTTTTAAAAGGCGCTTGACAAAATGGAACAAGTCCAGAGAGTTTCAGCAAAACTGTAAACCACAAAGTTCCAATTACTGGAAAGGATGTTGAATAAACATTTAGGAAGAAGTTCCTGAAGGTATGAAGCTTTTCAGCAGGGGCCTAGCTGCCTCAAATGTAATTGACTCTTATCTTGTTAGAACATTTTACCCGTCCCTTGCACACAGATGGCATGACCCTTCTTCTTATGTCTTAAGTAAGTTGACAAGATCCCTCTTGTCTCCTATTCTATAAAGATTGCCTCAATATCACCTATGTCAAAACTAAATGTTCCATTTATAGAATTTCTGATTTTCTAGAAACAGGGTGCCATGCCGTCACTCCTGAAACACTGATGACATGGGGTATATGACAAATTAAGGAATTTAAGCATCACATGTTTTCCTTTCCAGTCTCAACATTGTGTAAGGATTAGACAAAAGCTGTATCCACAACATCACAAAGGATCAGAAACTTCATCCTGGACTTTGAACAATGAAACAGGAACAGTCACATCTTGGGAGTCATTAATCTAAAGTGCTGAGGCTAACTGTCGCAGTATATAAAAATAATGGATTCCAACAAAATCAATTAGATGTGAATGAGCAATATACAATAGCTAATAAAATACTGAATTAATGTCATACATAGTCGCCTGAAGCAGTGGTCGCCAATCTTTTGGACCTCAGGGACCACTAAATTCATAATTTTAAAACCCGCAGACCACTAGTATGAATTTGTTGAAAAGATAAAGATAAAAATTTATGTTTATATAAATATATAAATTTATAACATGTAATAAATATATAAATAAACACAAAGATAAATATCAAGATAATTAAGAAGATAAAGGCTTGATGCCCACTGTCCCTTGCTATGGCGGACCTCGATACAGCGGGCCGCAATCGCCCATCCCTGCCTCAAATAACGCCAGGCTCCTCCCTCAATGCTTGTGGCTACCTCCTCAACCCCTCCTGCTGCCATCTCTATCCACTGGCGCCCCTTACCTTTCAATAGTCCCGGAGTGAAGTTGACTGGGTTGCAAGCTCCGGGGTTCAGAATTCACGCACTTTCGGTGCCAGCTGAGAGGTGCTTCCAGAAGCACTTCTGGTACCACCAGTCAGCTGTAGTTAAAAGCGGGTGAATTCTGAGGCCCTGAAGCCACAGCCCAGCCAACCTCAGTCCAGGCGTGTGCCATCGCCAGGAACATACAACCTAAGAAAAAAAATGTAAATAATCTCCAGATTTTCCTGCAGACCACCAAAATTTTCTCGTGGACCACCAGTGGTCCGTGGACGACATGTTAGCAACCACTGCCCTGAAGGATTGTCTTTTCCAAGAAATACTCCTTATTCATCCCAATCTAACAGAATGGGTATGCTCCAAATTCCCTCAGCCAAAGCGTGCGGGCTGGCAGGGACTAGAAGACAGGCATTTTCTGCAGTAGCCTCTGTTCTATGGACCATTGTCCCTTTGGAGATAAGAATGGTTCCGATCCTGTTAGCTATCTGTTAGGATCAGAAAACCTGGCTACGTTCTCAAGTCTGGGCACTGAATATGTTAAGCATCCCATTTCCTGGCTGTACTACTAACTAGCCCAAGTATCTTGCCTGCTACATATATTTATTTTGGATGCTTCTATTGTTTCTATTGTTTTAAAATGTTTTTAATGTTTTGATTGTAATATATTTTTGAACTGTAAGCCACCCAGAGTCCTTGACTGAGATGGAAAGTTATAAAAATTGAATGAATATAACACGAATTATATATAGGGTCAAATTATCCCGCTAAGCCAGTTATTAAGTACCTAAAATGTCTTTTGACTTGCCCTCATAAGGAGCAAGGCTTATTTGGGAGTATCAGTTTAATGTGCAGATTTAAAAAAAGGAAAAAAAGCCTTCGCTTTATTACCAAAGTCTGTCACTTGAAACCAACAAGAATCTTTTAAATTATGCCAATAAATAGTTCCATTTTGATGCTTATCTATATTAAGTGTATTGAAATGTGTTCCACAGTCCGAGTTTTAATGTTTTCTGAATCCAAAATTCTCAATTCTCGTTCAAACTGTTAAAACTATCACTTTTTAAAATAACCTGAAAATATAACTTGAGCACAAAATTATTCCATATCAGCAGTCCCCTCAGGAATAGGAGCTGAGCCAAGACAGCAATACTGAACATGCCATGGCTGTTAAAATCAGTCCCATGTGGCATTCCAGGAACATGTGGCAATCATCCAGAAGAGATTGCAGTTTTTACAAAGTAATAAAATAAATAAACAGAAGGACTGATTTTTGTTAATTTGTGCCACATTTAGATTCAGAAAGTTCTCAAAATAGCTTAGGTAAAATAATAAAGCTGGATACTTCTAGTATTTCTAATATTTAGCTCTCCCCCAGACAGTCCTTTCCCCATAACAACGTAAAAAAATCCAGTTCTTATTAAGCTGCCATGATGATTATTGAAACTGCAAATTGGATAGACTTTGTGGATCTTTGTACCTTCTGCCTCAGCTACAAGTCTTCTCCCATCCAGCTGTTACAGCAGAAGCTTAACTGACTTGCTAACACTCAGTTTTAGATACTGATAGCTGGTTCATACTAAACCAAATACAGTTCTATTTATATTATCTTAATATTTTTAAAATACTGAAAGTAAGTTCACATTCAAATGTATATTTTAAACATTTTCCCCTGGAAATAAGTACTTTATCTCATTTTTAACCAAGAATTGCATTGGAACCTATGCATCTGCAAAAACCAGGGGACAACTACACTTCAATCAAAAAAGCAGTTTAAAAGGTCAGACAATATCTAACTTTGCAAAGAGTACATTTCTCAAAAGTAAATGATTGAAGTAACTAGTTCAAGTAACAATTGTTAAAACTAAAGTGACTTTAACCTCTAAAGAAAGTTTGATAGTACTGATCGCATGTACTCAAATCTGTCACACACTCCAGACAAAGTCGTCCATGAAAATTATCTAACATCACAATCAATTCTGTTCAAACTAATACTCTGGTATCGGTCAATTGGTATCAAGAACTTTTACTTATGTATTACATTTTGTTATAATTCAGTCACTGATCGAGTATGTAGTCAGAATAAATCAATTGGAGGGGACAGTACTGAAATAGAGGGTGAGCAAGCAAAGAAAATTTATTATAATATAAACATACACCCCTGAGCCTAGGGGAATGTACAATATAAAATCAATGAACTGCCAATAGTTTTAAATGATTTAAGATCTAGAAACAAGCATGTAAGTGACAGGTGTTTCAAACAAAATGCTTGCAAAAATCTCAATAAGGCATTATAATTCCAAATCATTAAATAATGAGATAAAAAGTGGTTTCATACAGTAGCTACAGAGTTTTGGAAAATAAATGAAGTTACATACAAATCACTACCAATTTTTTTGGTGGGGGACTCCTATTGTGAGAGTTTTATTTTTATTTCAGTTTGCCTGTATGTTTCTTCTTCTTAGGATTATAGGGAAAGGCTCCATTCTTGCAGTGCTTCCTAAGTATTTTTCTCCAAATCACACAACGCGAAAAGGGAGACCTCTGAAGGACCAAAAGAGCAGGCTCCATTCTCACAGTGCTTCAGAAGTCTCCTTCTGCAGAGGGTGTGAATTGGCACGAGGAATTTGCACGAGTGGAGTCCACTTGGAGAATGGTGCGAGGTAGCCTTGGTAAGAAGGCCGCACCTCACATCGCCACGGTATCCCTTGAAGAAAAACGTTAAAGTTAAGTTAAATACTTTGGTTATGATAGTTGGGGGGAGGGCGCGAGCGAGCAAAGACCTCCCAGACCAGGTGGGCAGGGAGCAGCTAGAAAAACTCTTGGACTTGATGAGATGGGGAGTGGGGTGCGGCGTCCTGGGCCTGGTGGGGCAAAGAGCAGGCCAACGCCTCTTGGGCCTGGCGGGGCAGGGAATAAACGCAAAGCTTCCTGGGCCTTGTGTGTGTGGGAGGGGGTGTGTGTGTGCTCCAAAGGTTCTCACACCGCGGCAGCTTTGTATGCAAACAGTGGGCCAGGTGGGGAGTTGAGGAGGGGAAAAGATAGGCACCTGGGTAGTTACAGTGCCCCGGCAGTTGTTAGGGCTGAAAAACTGCCAAGTGCCCGAACTTAATTCATGTGACTGCAGGTGTAAAACAGCCATAACTTTAAGCTCAGTTCTTAAGTTCCTTCGTTCACTACTGCTGCAATGTATTAATAAAATCACATTCCTACTGCAACATTGCAATATAATACTGCTCAGCCTTCAGCAATCTTTTCAGTAACCTTACTAGATTTTTTAAAAAAACAGGAACATTAAAGCACAGTGAAAGGAAGTTTAGAAAATGCTTATAAAACCATCAAGGTATGGCTTTCTTTCTTTCTTTCTTTCTTTCTTTCTTTCTTTCTTTCTTTCTTTCTTTCTTTCTCTCTCTCTCTCTCTCTCTC
>JANHFO010002906.1:21446-34040 GCA_032468095.1 Pareas carinatus | reverse complement strand
AATATCTTGTCCAATCACAACCCTCTACCCATCCTGAATTTAAATATGGCAATAAATCTTAAATAACTTGCTTAAAACTTAATATTTTGAAAAATTCTTTCTTAGTGAGCACCTAGATGCCAAGATTAACAGATCTACCAAATTTCACGTTTGTAGCTTTAATGGTTTTGGAGATATGGTGTTGAGCCAGACAGTCAGTCAGTGAATGAGTGAGTGGTATTTGAGATTTATATCTTTAGATAATACAACTGTAATGCTTAATGTCATACAGAATAATAGACACATAGATTCCCATGTAAGCAACTTACACGTGAAAGTGTATTTTAGCTATTCTTTGTGGAGTACAAGCAACAAATATCCACAGAATCACGGAATATGTGAGTGGGAAAAGATGGTTGATCTCAACTGAGTCACCTCTTTAAGGGAAGGAGTAAATTATATCACTGTCACACAGTGGTCATCCTGTCCCATTTGAAATCTCCAGGGAGGAAGAGTTCCACCATTCTCAACTTACTGTTCAGTTCAACTGAAATCTGCTAGAAATACAATAGATGGACTAACTTTTGAAGTTTATTTTTTAATACCTCAGATACTACAAATCACTGGATGTTCAGTACTATGTTAAATGTAGATACTGTAATTTCACTGTTGGGGACACCAAATTATGGCTTGTCATAAAAATTACTGTCATTAAAACATGAATTTACTTTTAAGAACCTCTTCGGGCTGTTTCTCTTCATAGTGGCGCTCCTTTTCTGGATTTGTACACAGCAGCTTCTATGAAGAAAAGGGGAAAAAATTCTTTCAACTTTTAACAGAATCAAAGCCTAATACACCTCTATTTGAAAGCAAGCATGCTGCTGAATAAACTGCAGAAGCATAACAATAACAATAATGTACTGTTGTCTCTAAAGCAGGGGCAGAAAGCATGGTAGCCATGGGAAATGTGCTCTTGTTAACTCCCTTAAATCCTATGAGAGTTTTCAAACCTTTAAAAAATCAACATGGGAGAAAGCAAGAGTGACAGACCCATCTTCTGGATGATTTGCTTTTCCTGGAATTCTTTATATATTTATTTTTTAATTACAAAAGCTGCCAACCTTTAATGGAAATGAAATGAGAAGTGGCTGTGACTATGCTGGACATGAGGTATACTTCCATTAAATGAATGAATTAGAAGCTGGAATACTCCAAAACAAAGTGCAGGTACATACATGCAGAATATACATCTATATGCTATACTACTAAAACTCTTTTGTAACTTTTAATAGGGCAAAACAGTGCACCGCAAGGCAACAAATTTTGAACTGAAGTATCTCAAATGAGCTAACTTTTACTCCCAATGATATTTCAATGGGTCATAGGTTGTCTAGGTTTTTTTTATTTAAAAGCATCTGTATCTATGTTCTATAAAACTGTTGCTGGACCCCAACTGTTTTATGCTACTTTCCATATGTTGGCAAGTTTCGAATAAGGGGCAGACATATAGGTGTCAGAAATATATATAAAGAGTTTATTCCTGAAAGGTTTCACTGTCAGTTTAGGAGCAAGGGTTACTCTATGTTTGTTCTTTGTATAACCTAGGCAAGCCCAATACTTACATAACTTGGGTTTTTTGCTAGTTTGAACAAAACATGTGTCGTATTTGGGAAAATTCTGGAGAAATGATCAAGTTAGCTCACGGCAGGCTTTTTGCCTGGAAAGGATAAATATCCTGGGAGTGATGTATCAATGTCATAGAATGTTGTAAGTGCCAAGATTGTGAACCCAGGAAGGAGGGGGCAGAATAGCGAGATTGTGAACCCAGTAGAAGGGGCAGAGAAGAGGGGGCTGGATTATCTGTAAAAAGGTATAAATACTCATTTCATGGTCATTGTAATTGCCTTCGTTTTGCTTTTTGACCCGTCTCCACGGGGGCAAGGACTGTTTGCAAATCTTATAAATAAAACTCTTAAACAGATTGTTCATGTGTCTCAGCTATTTCAAACTAAGGTTTTGAAATCTCACCTAGGTATGGGCAGACAAGAATCTGCTTATGGAACATTTTATCATGTTACAGTCCAGTTTCATCAATGTTTCTTGAATAGTGTCTTAATTTCAGACATTCATTTTCTCCTACATTGCGTACAAACAACTTTAAAGAGCTAAACATTTCAAAGCACCACTGTACCTCATCAGTTGTTGTTTCCATCCTTGTTTCCAGACTTTCAGTCTCAAATGGAAGCACTGCTTTATTGTCTAATGAAACAATTTAAGCAATTATAATTCAATGGTTATAATGGGTTACAATCTTATGGTTAGCTGGCAACTATACCTTATACAGATGACTAAATAAAGCAAATTTTAGTAAGTTAAAAAAAAATTCTGAAATTTTACTTGAGAACAGGATTAGGGCTTTTGGTCCCATAGATAACAATCTAAAATTAGAATGTTATTCTGCAGGATCCAAGCTGGGCGTGACTAAAAAGCCACGGGCAACAAGCACCATAGAAATACCACATAAAGAATAGCTCAAAGTGCACACTCTGCTACAGAGATGTTCACAGAGGTTGGGCTCCAACATAAATCAAAAAGTTCAGAAGACAAAACCTCTGGGTCCTGGTGATCAACCCAGGTTGAATCCTGCAATATTATCCTGAGACAGGTATATTTGTCTTCATTTGTGATAGAATGTTATTCTGTTTTACTATTTTCAATTATAATACTATAGCTTGTTTAAATTTAACAATTTTAATATTTACTATATTTAATAAATATTCAGAATTTGATAGGAAAGCTAAATCTATAACGGAGAAGTCACTGCAACTTCTAATTTTCCATTAGATTCCGAAACATGCATTATAGCAGAGATTTACCTGATCTGTTCCCTGTTTGTAAGGAAATGAGCTGTTTAGGCAGAAAAGGAATGGATAAGAGGAAGAGGGCAGAGAACCCAAGGCAACTGAAGATATACTCATCTGTTTTTGCCTTCTCTCCCTACAACAGCTCCCACATATCCCATTGGCCTTAACCCGCTCCACCACAAGTCTACTCAGCCTCTTCCAATCCCTCCCTCGTGCAAAAGAGGGCTAGCCAATTCTATAATGCCTTTCAGGCAACAAGAAAACAGAACGTCCCTCACACTATACAGCGAATGTCTATTCTGAAGCTGCCTTACATAAGCAGGCTCCTATTAACTTGCTTTACTACAATGCCATCACTCCAGTCAAATAGTAATACTTTGGATTTATACTTGATTGGCCTAAATTGTCCAGACCTTGGAAAGAAGAAGAAGCAATACTCAATAATCAAATTCCTGGAAACCTGGCACCCTTACAAACTGGCCCTCGATATGCAAAGAGGTAAACAAAATTAATACACCATTCAAGAGAGACAAAAAGATAAGAACACCTCCTCGCCCACAATTGACATCCACGCGACAAGATTAATGCCAAGATTAACATTAGCCCAATAGGAAGCAAACAATACCCCAATTAAGGAACTGCCAAACAAGCTAATAGTAAACAGCCCAACCAAAGAGCTACCAAGACCACACTTAGCAACGCTAAAAGGGCAAGCTACTAGAATAAAAATAAGAGCAAACCCCACTCCCTACTCGCACTGATGATGGTACCTGATTTGTGTAATGAACTGTCTGCAAGAAAACAACCAGGCTCAGGAAGCACCAATAAGGACCCCTTATTATAGCTTTCCTTCATAACATGATGAAACTTGAGACACTTTGTTAATTGATTCCAAATTATATTAAATTTTTTAAAATTCAAACCATTAGCTTTGCATGCATTAAATTAAAAGAATCATATCATTATTGTGGAGTCCTTAATGCTCTCTGAGCTTGGTTGTTTGCTTTCATTATTCAATTAGGCAACATTATTACTGCAATCTGACGTTCGCTTCCTGTTTATATACAGTAGTCTGCTCTGCCAGTGTAGTTGACGTGTAGTTTTTTTTACCTTGGTAGCCCCTTTATTAGGGTCGTTTTCTGCTTGTTTGCCTGGTATTAATCCCTGCTTATCTGGCTGTTGATGACGATGCATTCTGGTCTTTTTGTTTCCTTCTTAGCTTTTTTATTGTCTCTTTCGAATGGTGTGCAAATGTTTCTATTTATCTGTCAATGGTTGATTTGTCTCAATACAAAGCTTCCAGAAATTCCCTAATGTTTTGGGATTTATCTTGGTTCAAGGTGCTCCACACCTGTGTGCTCTACATTATGGCTGTTACAGAGTTTATACTGTATGTTGCAGGTGACTCCCATTTTTTCTTCTTGGGCTATTGGGTCTTTCAAGTTTACTTAAGATATTAAGGGACTTAGTTGGCTTGTGTGATGCAATAATGCTGTGTGGTTGTAATAGTCTTTTGGCTGTCCTGTGATGTTTGATATATGGTAGTATTATCCTTTTATCAAGAATCAAGACGTGATTAATCCACTAGAGTGATTAAACCTGTTATGCTACTCAGGAAATGACTCAACCCACTACAGAACCAACAAGGGTAAGTGCTATCATAGAATGAAAAAAACCAGGAGTCATCTACAACATGCAGTATAAGGACTAACATCTATATAGGACAGACAGGTAGAGGACTAGCAGAGTACTTCAATGAACACAAACTTGCAATTAGAAGACATGATGAAAACTCACAACACATGGACAAAATCCGTAATAGTTTCAACTGGAAAACTATGAGCATCTTAGACCAAGCTAAACCCATAAATAGTAGGGAATTTCTGGAAGACACAGAAATAAACCATACTCACACACCATTCAAGAGACAAAAAACGGAACACATTCTTTCTAATAGCCAGAAAAGCAGGAATTAACACCAAGCAAACAATCAAGCAGAAAACAATACTCTAATCCAAGGAACATTATATGCAGGGCATGCTACTGTATATAAACAGGGAGCAAACCCCATGCTCACTCGCAGTGATGGTAAGACTTAGCTGAATAATGAAACATCTACAAGCAAGCAACCAAGTAAGCTCAGAGAGCACCAAGGACGATAGTCAGTCTCTTCTATATGATTCTTACCATTATTGTTTTCTGTATTTCCATGAACAAGAGTGTCCGGTACTTTAGCATTTACATCAGCCTTGCTACACTGAGTGTTCTCAGAATTTATTCCTAATTCAAATGTTAATGAACTGGGGTTGGAGTCATCCTTTTCTTCAGCAAGTTCAGCTTTTAATACTGGTTGGTGAATAATCAAGTCTATCTTCTCATTCCACATTTCTTTCTCTAGTACAACAACAGGTTTTGAGAGAACCTCAATATATTTCCCATCTTTTCCATCTTTATTTCCAGCCATGTGTGTTTCAGCGGATAGCCCACGACAGACATGGGGATCGAAACTTATTTTTGCACAGGGAAGTTCAACTATGTTAACAGTTTCCATTGTATTTGTGGAAATTTCTATGCTTTCACTATCATCATCAGTCCTGGATATGACTGGAGGTTCTCTACTTTCATCCCCCTCCTGGATCTCCTGGCCATCATTAGGTAACTCAAGTAAATTCTTATTGTTTTTTAGATCTGACAGCATAGTGGGATCTAATTCTTCAGGGCCCATAATGGTTTTGTCTTCTATTTCAGTGTTTGTCAATGTACATGGAGTTTCCTCTGAGACAGCAATAGCAGAGATGTTGTCACTTTCTTCCACCAATCTGTCAGGCTTCTTTGCAAGATTCTCTGTAGTTGAAGCAATAAACGTCTGATCAGATTTGCTATTAGTAATACTGAACTCAGGGTTATGACATATTCCTACTTTTGTAAGCAAATGCATGTCACTTTCACCTAATTCAGATTCTTGGCTTGTAGCTTCTTGAACAGTCTTGTACTTTTCTACTTCTTCTGAGGAGACCATGGTATTTTCACTTCTGTGTTTTGTTTCTATTGGCTCAACTACACTATGTGTAACTCTGTTACATATCTCAGTTCCAAGTTGAGCAAAATGCGCTTGTTTTCCTTCTTTTACAGAGATTTGATTGATTTTTTTCTCAGCAGAAAATTCAAAATGTTTTACTGAACTTGTTGTGATTGTGGCAGTAGTTTGTTCCAGTCTTAGATCAAAGCATTGAGCAATGTTTTCATTCCCTTCCTCAGAAACAGGAGTGTCTATGTCTTCAATTATACTTGTGGAAATTGTAGCACATTCATCCCTTTCCTCTTTATCACTAACCACCTGGATTTCATCACTTCCTCCAGTGGATACACTAAGCATATCAATGGCATTTATCTCCATGCTGTTGGTTTTCTCTACAACTCTGGTTGTAGCAGGTACTGTGCCAGGATCTTCCACTGTTATACTTGGCATTGGAGTTTCAAATTCTTCTAAAATACTAGTAGAAACTTTGTAAGATTTCATAACATCTTCATCTTGATTCATATATGCAACAGTTGTACTTGGTGCAGGAAAACTGAAGTCTTCAGTTGTTAGCAGACTTGTGACCTTCTCTAAGTTTTCAACTGTTGGTTCATTGTGCTTGGAAGAATGTGCTGGAATAGAGCACAACTTGGCCCCACTTGTAGAGATGATCTCACCTTCACTTTTATCATTTTCACTAGCAGATGCTGAAGCTATATCTATTTCCTTAGAGACCATCTTGGTTACATCTCCACACTTTCTGTTATCCAAGGAAGATACAGTGCTCTCACTCTTCTCTTCACTAAACAATGGCTGATTTATACTTTGCTTATTTAAGAGTTTGCTGTTACTCTTAAGTGTCTCGGTAAACAGAGAATCATTCTCTTTTGGGGAGACAAATGTCATAATATTTTCATTGCTTATACCAACGCTAGTGGTGCTACTTGCAACTGTTCCGTTTATGTTATTGTGAACACCATCTTTTGATAAGCATGCCATAATATCAATAGAACTTTTATTTGCATTTGAAGAATATTCCTCTAATCCTGTTTCAAGCTGATCTGTAGACAAACAGACAGAAGAACTTTCACGTTCTGTAGTTCCCATGTTAATAAGCAACATTCTATTTTCTTCTGTTCCTGTACAAGCCAATACATGTTCTCCTTCTTCATTGCCTCTTCCCGTACTAGTTACAAAATTTTCACTTTCTTCATCCTCTTCTTTTTCACCTGTGCTGGTTACACAACCTTCATCATCCATATATGAACCTTGGCTGACCTCAACCACATTTGTTTCAGTTCTAACTTCTGTACTGTCTGTGGCAAGTTGATATTTTTCTTCTGGGTCTAAGACTCCTACAAACCCTTTCTGATTTTCCTCCAAAAGAGTACAAGCAGGATCATCGTCTGCTGTTATTCCTGTACTAGTGACAGCACTTTCACCATTTACAACGTCTTCACTTTTGTCAGCATGGGATATAATTGCTATGTTATTTACCATTTCAGGGCATAGCCCAGTTACAGCATTCTCCTGTGAATCTGTACCAGTCACTGAACAGATAACAGAACCAATGTGCTCAGTTTCTACAGCTGTACAAGTCACAGTGCCCTCCGTTGCTTTAGCTTGTTCAGATTGAACTGGGCTACTTTGAAAGGTATCTGGATTTTCACCACTCATAGACTGATTCTGAGCTTCAGTACCTGCACTGGTTACTGCACCATCACTTTCTATTTCACCTGTGCATGTGGCACCATCATCAAATTTGCTTATATCGACACAGTTGGAAGCCACACATTTTTGTTCAGAGCTTGCACTGGTTACAGCATCGTCTTTCTCTTCTGTTACACAACTATTCACACTTTGATCAAGTCCATCTCTTCTTAAATTGACCGCCTGCTTTGTACTTTCTTCTACATAATCCATAGTGCATTCACCACTTTCTCTTTCCTTTGTACTTGTTGAAGAGCTCTCACATATTGCAAGCTCTTCCATAACAGCACCACTTTCTTCAGCTGCTGTGACAGTCCATTCACCAATTGCTTTTTCTGTTACAGAATGGGCATTTTCTTTATTCTTGATCCAAGGGCTCAAAATAAAACCTTCATCTGCTTCTATACTTGCACAGCTTAAATGAGCCTTTCTTTGTTCTTCTGAGCAAGTAATGATGGCTTCACCTTCGGTCAGCAAATTTGACATGTTTTCATCTCCTTGGTTTTCTCTAACACTATCAGCTGTGGCAGGGTTCCCAGTAGGTGTCTCTGTGCTAGTTCCTATAACATTTGCATCAGTTTCCATGCTACTGTGACTAACGATACAATGGCTATCTCCTACGCTGCTGCCTACTACACTGCTTTCATTATTATCTTCAGCAACTTCTTTCATATCTTTTCCTCCTTTGATGAGTAGAGATACTTTGATTTTTTTTTCTGGAACATTTTTGAGCACTGAACCTGAAGATAATTCTTCTAAATTACTAATACTCTGATCTTCTGTTTTCAGTTTGTATTCTGCAATATCTTCACTGAAATAATCCCTTTCTTCTTTCTCCGATTTGATTAAAACATGTTTGTTTGCACTTGTATTTGTAGATGCTGCTTCTGAGCCTATGAGATTATCATTCTCTAAAATATTAGTTGATGCACTTCCAGTTCTTCTTTGCCCAGCAGCTTCTTGAATGCTTGCTACAGCACTTATCCTTTTTCCAGTCACTGGTTTAGAAGGTAAATGTATTGTGTCTTCTGGATTTTTAATTCTTATATTGGCAGTATCATTTTTCAGGTTTGCATTGAGTACAATGTTATCATGAGATTTCATTTTAACAAGGGTTTGACTATCTGAAGTGGTATATTTAACACAAGATCTATTTGAAGATTCCTCTTTAGATCCATTATTTGAAGAATTTGTGATTTCTGCAAGATCTGCATCCATAGACTTCTGATGTGCACGTTCCCTTGATAAAATCTTTATTGAAGAACTACTCTTCCAACTTTGATGACCTCTACGTGTAAGATTCTTTGGACTATGAACATCCTGAGTTATTCTATGAAACTTTAAATTTTCATTTTCATGGGTAGCATCAGGTAAACCTTGATCAGTTTCTTCATAAGCAGTATTGACATGATGATGTTCTTTTTCAAAAGAATTTACATCCTTTGGAATGTGCCTCAAGGTACCACTTGATACATTTACTTCCTTAGTAGAAAAATCTTCCACTTTTTCTTCAGAGTTACTGAAATTTGAGTGCAATGTTGTATTGAACTCAGACCTTAAATGATGTGTTTGGTCTTTGACAGTACTTTTTACTTCAGCTTTTCCCTGTAAATTGTTACTGCTTTCTTCCTCAACTTGGCTTTGCTGATTGTGTATATAACTGCAACATTCCTCCATTGGCTCCTGAGTTTGATCAGCATGCAGTAAGTGTCCAGCAGTCTTTTGAAAAGAAATGAAAGGGCTTGTGATGGTCGATATTTTCCCCCCTCTTATATCTATTTCCTGGGTTGGTGTATTCACCTTTCGGTGTTCATTACTTACTCTTTTAATAGGTTTCTTCTCTGGATGCATATTTTCTGGCATCTTTGCACGAATTTCTATTTCTTTAATGCCTTTGTCTTCTGATTTGCTCTCATCTTCTTTCTTTTTCATGTCCTTGTTATTATGCTTAACATTTTTACTTTTGTGATTGTCTACTGACAATCTCCTTTCCAGTTTGGAAGTACTCAAATATTTATCACTTTTACTTCTCTCTCTTATTTTTTCTCCCAACTGCCCCTTAACTTTATGATTAGCATCTTTTTGGAAACTACTAATTGAATGTGCTTCACTTTCAACTTCCAACTCAGTGGAATTTTCTTCAAAAACTTTCATTTCCTGTTTGAACTTCGATTGTTTATCTGGATCACCCTCTTCTGCATGTTTATCTTTGTCCAATTTCTGCACAGATTCCTGCTTAGATAAACTTTCTTGTAATTCACTTTCAGGTAATTTGGCTGATTTGTTATAACTCTTGGACATAGTTTTTAATACGATCCTTTCTTCTAAGCTACTCTTTGATCTTCGCCTCACTTTGTGTAGATTATCACCTTGCCGCAAAGCGTGATCCAAACTGAATGAATCTGCATCATGCTTTTCTTCTTCATTTCGTTTTGATGTTATGGAAGAAACATGAATCTTTGAGGAACTCTGTGACTCTTTCGGTGGCCTAGAATCATTTGGACACTTCCTGGATTTGTATTCTGCTTTCAATTTCTCTGTGGAAAGTTGCCTCTCTTTTCTGTTGTTCTCTTTGTGTATATTCTCATTTTTTTCTGAAATGTTTTTCATCTCTTTGCTGTTCATGGAAGCCTTTCTTTCACTTCTGTGCTTGTTTTTCTTTTCAGTTTTATCATCAGGCAAAACCTTTGCTAGCTGACTATTTTTCAGAACAGCTTCTTCATTTCTCATGCTTTTCTCAGATGGCACGTTTTCAAAATCTTCACTTGTTTTCTGAATATTATCTCCTTTACATTTATACCTCGGTAATGATTTGTCTTCAGAAAGACTCCTCTCTTTTTCATTTTTATCTTTTGTTGGTCTGGCCTCTTTCTTCAGTACAGTCTTAACACCTGGTGTTTCTGACTCATCCTTTTTAATATGCTTTTCATTTTTAAGTACATTCTTCTGCTTTTGAGGTTCTTCTGGACTGACCTCTGCCCTCTCCAACTGAGATTTTGCTTCAACGTCTGGCTGGGTAACTTCCACTTGGGAAGAGGCAGATGTTCTTCTCTTGTGCTCTTTTTCAACTTTGGTTTCACTTTTATTTTCCTCTGGTGAAATTCCTGATTCTGCCATTTTTCTAGCAACTTTATTTCCATTTTTGCCTTGACTGGCTTTTATTTCTTTTGAAGACAACTTTTCACTACCCTGCAAGACAAAAAGGGAACAAATTATTAAGTCATCTTTAGTTTAAATACTAATAGCTTTATTTATAATTATTTATAAAATGGATTGGCTCCAGTGCTCTGCTTAGCGGATTTTTGCTATTGTTAGAAACAATTTCCTCCAACATAATTGTTTCTGCATCCCAACACAACTGCTTATGCCATTCTTAGAAAGGGGAAACCTCTCCCTAGCAGCCCTGGATCAGGGATAGTGGTTTAGATCAGGGAAACACAGCAGCCCTGGGAAAACAAAAAAAACCTGCTACTGTTTACCTGATCTAACCCATGGTTGAATTAAATCTGACTCCAATTTGCAATTCTTCATTTTAATTGGAAGAATAGTTAATGATGTATCTATTCAAAATAGTAATTTACTTATATTTTGCATTTCTAAAACACCCATTTCACTCAAAGAGGGGCTCTTGAAGTGCACAATATAACTGAAAGGCAAAACAATGTAGAAACATTAACATTAAAATTAAAAATTAGAGTTAAAAATCGTTACAGGTGAGTGGACTCTTAAGAGGCTAGCCAGACCCACAATTGTGTGGTCCTCTGTGACCCCTTTCTTCACCTCTGGGGGCAGGTTGTTTCTCAAAATGAGGATAGAAGCACAGAAGGCTCTCTTCCTAGACTCTGCCAATCAAAATTGTTTGATTGATAGGGTCTGTAGCAACCCTTCTTTGCCTGATCAAGTGAGACAACTTGATGAGATTGGGCAAAACCAGTTCTGCAGGTAACAAATTGGTACCCAGTGCAGTTCACAGAATAAGGGTGTTATATGTGCCCCTTTTCAGACACTCAGTATGGACTGCACAGCTGCCCTAGCCGAAGCTTCCCGAGTAGAGCTCATTGCAATAGTCCAATCTGGAGATGACAGGGCATGAATTGCTGTGTTGAGACTATGAACGGACATAATTGGTACACAGCACATAGTTGGACGAAGGCCCTCCTGGCCACACCTGCCACCTGCTCTTTGAGCAAGAGCTCTGAGGAGGAGCCGTGACCAATTTTGTCATACTGAGGTTCAGTTGAAGTCTACTGCTCCCTGTCCAGACCCCTACAGCCTTCAGGTATTGAAAAAGGATGCCCACTGCAACAGTCGCTTTATCTGACATGGAGATATATAACTGGGCATCATCAGTGTGTTGGTGATACATCCCATGGAGATGGATGATTTCACATAGCAGTTTCATTTAGTTATTGAAAAGAAGCGGAGAGAGCACCGAGTCCTGTGGCATCCCATAAAGGAGAGCTGTGAGCTGGACTTCTCATTCCCAATCAACATTGACAAGAATCAGTCTTGGGGGAAGGCACAAAACGTGTGCCAGCCAATTCATTCCTCAAGTCAGACCAAAAGGATATCACTGTCAATAGTATCAAAAGCTGCTGAGAAGTCAAGAAGAGCAAGAAGGGAAACACACCTCCAAACTACTCTTGCCAGAGATCATCCATGAATGTGACCAATGCAGTTTCAGTCCCATATCTGGCTCTGAACCCTGACTGAAAAGAGTCCAGATAATTCGCTTCCTCCAGGATCCTTTTGAGGAAACCATTACCTAAAAAGGGCTGATGGAAGATTGACTGGATGAAAATTGTCCAACATGGAGGGATCCAGCAATGGTTTCTTGAGTAGGGAGTGTCAGAGCAACCCTGGCTTGTAACCAGTGTTGGCTACAAACAGGTTCCTTGTTTACAAGGATGGTGCACCGGACAGAAGTGTCTGCACCAGAAAGTATCAGCAAAGCACAAGCAGACTGCAGTGAGATGCAAAAGCTTTTTACTCAAAACAGTCACAGTCCAGAAACAAAGTCAA
>JANHFO010002905.1:137887-151815 GCA_032468095.1 Pareas carinatus | reverse complement strand
ATAACAATTATTAAACCTATATGCACTAACTTCCAGTGATACTATTTCTACGTAGCTTGAAATAAAATTATCTAGTACCCCTGGGTCCCTGAACTGATAGGAACAACTGCTAGATGACTGTTAGATTGATGGAGGTGGTCATTTAGATGTATAGTAACCTATACATTTCATTGTCCTGAGACACTGTTCCCCAGAAACTTTCCATCTGCTTAGGTTGGTAACTACTGGATCTTGTAATATTCCTGCAAATGATTAGGATACCCTTTTCATTAGGGTGAAGAGAGAAGATTGTTTCTTTAGGGGAAAATTCAGCAGCGATGTTGACTGAAATAATAATTAGCTGTGCTTCTACACAACCTTTGCTAGCGTCTGTTGGTATTGCAATACAAAGGTCCCCCCCACCACCATACTTTATCTGACAAATCACTTAGCCACTCATTCTGAAATTTAGCTTTGAATACATTTCCATGTGAGTCACCTGATAAGGTGCAAGGTACAAAGCAGCATAACATTTACTTGAAACTCTTAGGCTGGAAACCTATCTAAACTTATTTGGGAGTAAGTTCCATTCAACATAACAGGACCTCTTTCTGGGCAAATATTCTTAAGATTTCCTCTGTCTCAGAACCTTCTTTTGAGGTTTTAAGTTTTAGATTCCATAGCCAAAACAAACATCTTTGTACATCTAAAATTAAGAGGGGGTTGTTAATCTGCCTCCTGCCAGTTATGAAATTGTGCAATCTTTAAAATTGTATAGCAGATTTGAATATTTTAGTCCAGATTGGGGGGGGGACACATTTTAATGTTCCCCACCCCAATTCTTTATATAAATATGTGTGTATTGTGTGTCTGTCTTTCCTTCCCTCTCATATGATAAATTCTAAATTTAGCATTTGAGATGCTGCAATTCAGTTAGGAGGGAAAAAGTAGTAGAACATAATAGCTAGCCAGCCACATGCACACACATATATACACACCCTGCCATTTTATATGTTTGAGTCCATTCCATTGCCTTTAGAGAATCATATTAGTTTATTTCCACTACATTTTCCTGACTCCTTGAATAAGGCAAAATCCTGTTCAGGAACCTTTAAATTCTGCCTAGTAATACCCAGAACCGATAATACAGGCATCCCAACAGAGAGAGATTTTTTTAAAAAGAGGAAATGTGGGCCTGTACCCCAACTATATTTAAAAACTAGAGGAGAGATAGACGACAAATATTTCAGATAAATACTTTTCTCCAAGACATTTATTGACTGATTGGTAGGATTTATACGGCTGCACAAGTCAAATATAACTCTGGGTGACATAAAAAATCATAAATTAAAAATGCAAAACATAAAGGAAAACATCACATGGTATTAAAAAACCAACTAAAAAGATAAAATGGCAATAAGAACTAAACAATATTATTACTCAATCAATAGAGACTTTAATTCATCCTGTCCCAAAAGTATGGAGAAATAACTAGAAGTTCTCTGTGAATGCGTTCTGTTCATCACATGAGCATTCTCCTACAAATATGCATCTCTACTCATATAATGAGAAACAGTTTTATTATGTGATACTCTGCCTATAATTTGCATGGGGGAGAAGTTCCAGACAAGACTTTGATGCTGTGCTTTCTTCACAACAAAATTATACAGTCTCAGGAAATTCGTTATTCTTCCTTGTTCTTTCACTACTCCACAACATCCCCAACTCCAATTTGACAAAATTTAAAAGATGCTTTCCCATTTGTAGCTCTAAGAACTAAGGAGCAACCCCAGTCTGAAGCTAATGAATGAGAAATCTGCACTCCAAGGTATGCTGCACTCTGAGAGTGCTGGGCCAATTTAAACACTCCAGTTGCAAGACGAGAGAGTGACAGTGTTTTTCCCACCATCTCTCAACAGCTGCCTCTTCTGTTCTGCTTAATTTGGCGCTCCCACAATTCTAGGTTGAGGTAAGATAAACAATACATTTAGGGACATATCTACACACAGCATGAACCAAACTGCTGCTCATTTAACTCAACAAGCATGTTGATGTTTGCTCAAGAAAAAAAAAACAATTTTGCCAAACAAAACACTCAAACCACTCATATCCATTTTAAATTAGGATAACGAGCACAGACTAAAAGGAACTCTAGTGGCACACAGGGGGTTGAGAAGGAAGACTAAACAAGAAATTGATTGAGGTTTTTACATTAAAGCTAAGAAAAAATAGTCAATATTTTTGTTACAGATTTCTTGTGAAAAAAACTATCTTCTCTCTTTTTTTCTGTCCCTCTTTGTATGTCTATGTATCTGTGGCTGTGTGTATATGAAAGGGAGAGAGATTATCACACAGGATTTCTTAACAATGAGCGAGTGTGTGTATATTCACTGATATCTTTTTTATATTAATGTGTAAACCGAGCCCTTGGGACTGAGGTTACGAACATAAAAGAAGCAGTTCTGCTTGTTAAATACACAGCACTATATCTATAATATGAAATTAGTAAATAGCAATTATTTAATATAATTAGTGAATAGCAAGAAAAATGAGAAGTATATAATCCTGAAGTATTAAATTCAATTCATTTTTTTACTCTATTGATTTTAACTACTGACAATAAAGACAATGGTTGCCTTTGGAAATATTATACTTCTGGGTAACTCCAAAATATGATGAAGCCAGTGTAATAGTGTGCTTTAAGATCACTGTGTGTTTAGATAGAAAATGGCAATTACCTCAAACAAAGAGAGCTGGTTCCTTTCTTCAGGGCTGATGAACGTTTACAAGTCAGCACAGGATTAGTTTTCGGCTCTAGAATATTGGATGTATGATTCTGATATAAATATGATGGATTATGGTATAAATATGTTGGATTTAATGATAAAAGGAAAATGAACTTGAATTTAGGATCTGCTCCCCCCCCCCCGAAGATTAGAAAAAAAAACAACAAACTATCTTTTTCTATTACTATGTTCTGAGCTAGTGACAACCTCATAGGTACACTAGCGCACAAAATTAACACAGAGAGACTAAAGCTATACTGTTTCGAGATTAGCCATAATAGAATTTTTCTGATTATGCAATTCCTCCCTTCTTTCTTATACTTATATGAATCAAGGAAGTGATTACAAGAACTACTTCTAAATGTTATTATTCTTCCCAAGACTTAAAGAATGTTTCAAGTCTCTATCTAGGTAATAGTTCCTGCATTTTTCTGTTAAGGTTAGCTCTCTTATTTTTTATACTATCCTAAGATTATTCTGCCATTTAAAAATAAAATTATCTTTGAGAAAAAACCTTTACAAATGGTGCCTATTTGTGTGGGAGAAGGCATGCATGTGTTCCCCATCATATATTTTTGTGAACATGATGTTATGCCCATACCGGTTTGTTCAAAAATATTTAAATTACTCAATCTAAAAAAAGTGAATGACGTGACTGAAGAATTCCTGAATATATTTTGCTTCATAAGATAATGACTTATAGGTAGTGAATTTAGTGATGATTAAAACCAGGCCTTTTAAAAACAGAAGGGATATCATGAGTTTCCTTTTAAAATACATTCTAAATTAAAACATGAATATTGTGAGATCTTTGTTTGCTCATTGACTTGAACTTTCCATAGTCAGTGTAATGATAATAACGTATGGAAAACTTCCCCCAACCTACCAGCTTGCTGTGCCATTTTCATGTTATGTTCACTGAAGAACAAGACTGTCTCAGAGACTGAGAACATAGCTGGTGCACAGTTCTTCATTTAACGGAAAAATGAAGTTAAGCACACAATGTTTTCCCCTTATAAAGTTCTTAAATAAAAAAGCAGGGCCATTTAACAAAATTTATTGGTTTGGTTTTGATAAATTGTCTTTTTTATCACTTGGTCTGGAAAGTGACAAATGCACAAAAAATTGAATAGCTTACTGGTGTGTTTAAGGGAAAACAGATACTCGTTCTTTTTAAAAAGTGAACTCACGCTAAATTAGATAATGGAAAATTTAACTACTTTAGAAAGCAGTGCTCTGTCTTGATTATATAGATGCATCAATATCACACATCTTTGAAACACAGATATATTTCAGCACAAGCAAAAGTGCTCCAAGCTAGAACTTTCTTCTGTACATCTCTCAATTAATTGACTTTATGGTAAGACTGCACTTGATGTGAAACTAAACATTAATTTCCCTCCTACCTCCAAAGCCTTTTCATTTGTTTGCTACCCAAACTGACTTTTGCTTTAATGCCATTTTGCTTTCATACTGACTTTTATTATCAAGGGAAAGACAATCTGATTTGTTCTCATCCTCAGCTAGATGTAGCAAGAAAGTCTAAATTCACAATTCGCAAATATCAAGGAACGTACTATTAAGGGAAATGGAATAAGAATGTCTTCTTCATTTAAAATTGCTTATATGGATACCATTTTCTAGCTTTTTGTTCATTAATTCACTTCTAATGTTTTATGGTTCTCCAGTAGAATCGCAGAGAAAAGAGCTCAGCTTTAGAGTACTTGTATGCATGTATGATACTGAGGGATTCTTTCAATGTGTCATGAAAAGCCAGATAGACAACTGTCTTAGACTTCTTCCGGGAACCAGTTCTTCCATTAAGGTAAATCTCTGCTAGAAACAGTGAAGCAGTTTCTGGACTGATGTATGCAAAACAACCATATACTATAACTGTCAAGGTTGGATCTAGCCCATTAACTCATGATATTCAAAAGTTGTTTATAATTGTTCTTTATTTATTTCATATTTAACAAATACAGAAGCAACTGAGCTTATGATATCTTTTTATGTCTTAACAGGAGAGAAGCAACGACTTAACTGAACAACACCAACTGAAATAACTGTCAACGGTGGGCGGGGCTAGAATCCAGGTGAGTTCAAATCTTATGAGTGACAGCTTAACACTTAACAGTTGCCTCCCATACACACACACATATATCAGTAGTTATAATATTTACTAACAAAAATCTCTTCAAAATCCTTGAAACCTCACTGGTCAACTATTTTGCAGGAAAGAGAAGCAAAATCTAGTATACTATTACTGAAACAGCTGAGCAGCCAGAATTTTTAACTTCTTATTTTATTTATTCATTGAAACAATTTATATAGCAACCTATCTCACCAAGGTGATTCTAGAAGATATAGAGAAATTAAAGTAAAAAAAACAAAAAGTAGCACAGTCACAAAATCAATATTCAACGCTATTCTGTCATGAATGTTTGAAGTAAAAAAAAAATCCAATCCTTAAAATAAAAGAGGCAGATAAGGGCTTGCTAATCCTTCCAACCCAAATACCTGGGAGAACATTCAGATCTTTAATACTTTATGAAAGATGAACAGGGTCAAGTCCATCTGGTTCTCTGTGACAATGCTCTTCCAGAGGGCAGGCGTAGTGACAAGGAAGATATGACCCCTAGATCCCACAAGATGATACTGTCTAATAGGACCTGGGACATGTCAACCCATCAATTCTGGTGTGGTGAGTAGAGAGAGACAGGCAGACCCACAAAGAGTCTAACCCTCTGTCGTGTTATAGGTAATAACCAGCATATTAAATTGAACCCAGAAATCTACCGGAAGCTGCTATAGCTTGAAGACCAAAAATGCTACATCGGACTGAGCTAAAGAACTAAATACAGATAGTTCTTACTTAGCAGCCAAAAATTCAGCAATCATTCTACGTTACAAAATGCATAAATATTTTACAATTTGTAATTATAATTTTTGCCTTTGATTCTTGGCAACTGCCTGGAAAATTTCCTTTTCAGAAGTGATTTGCCCTTGCCTGCTTCCTAGTATTCAGAGACAGTAACTGGCCCAAGGTCACCCAACTGGCTTTGTGCTTAAAGCAGGACTAGAACTCACGGACTGCCAGTTTCTATCCTGGTACTTTAATCACCACATCAAACTGCCTTTTTTTTTTTTACTAAACTGCACAGTAGATATTCAACTTAATATAATTAATATTAAGTTTACTTATATAGTATCTTTTAAATATTTTTCTATATTTAAACATAACTACTATTAGCAATTTTAATATATAGATTGGAATATGTTCATGTATAAACACACTACAAGTTTTGCTTTCCTAATAGATATTTAAAGTCTTCACAAGAAACTTTGTGGCGCTCTGCTGGATTCCTGATAGCTGAAATACACTAATTTTTAATGGATCGGAAAAAAATGTAAGTTATTCTGACAGCTTAATTTTAGTGCTAAACTAGAACTGCTGCATATAATTTCATGGCTGATCCTTGAATTCATTAAAGAAAAGTGGCAAAGGAGACAGAGCAATGTGGATTTGGATTCTGATATTCAAACTGAATTCTAGAATCCTGATCAAAACCTTCTTTGCCTTCATTTTGGTTCAATTTAGTATATGAAAAAAGAATCTAAGCTTCATAAGTGTTTATTATGTGAACAACTATTTTGGTTCTGTCTAGCTTCATAAAATACATTAGGTAATTATTTGGGTTTACAAACAAATCACAACAGACTGGGTGCATGAAAGACACGAAGTCAAAATGAAATAAATCACGCAAATATTAATTAGGATGATGACCTACATTACCGTATGCCTAGGGGTCTCATATCAATAGAAATCTGTACAAGTATTAGACAACAGTAAAGAGATTCAAAAATAATTACATTTCTATGGGAAGAACAAATACCCAGAATTTTTCTTTTAACACTACATGCTATATATTAGTGATGGTTTTAATTATTCTGATTTTAAAAACTGCCTTTGGTATATTTGCTGACCTTAACAATCTATTTATTTATTTATTTGTTTAAATTTATATACCGCCCTTCTCCCGAAGGACTCATAATAAATAAGACTATGAAGAAGACACTGATCTTTTACTGCTGTGGGCTCAACTTGAGAATTGTGACTTGAAATCTCAATTAGACATTTGGTTATTTTTCCTGCACTAAGGGCAATCAGACATATTTGGGCTTTATTCGAAAGCAATTTAAAAATTGATTTTAGTTCTCATGAGAAATTGATGTCTTGGAATAATTCTAATTAAATTAAATAATTCTAATTAAATTTTTATTATAGGTTTAAAATGAGATTATCATTCTTAATCAATCAATAGGTAAGGATACTTTGCAACTTTTGAAATAGTGGAAGAATACAACTTGTTTAAAATGACCACATGGCAACAAAATCAGTTAAAATCTTTGATATTTTTGTCGCCAGAATGTCCCAGTAGAGCCTTGAAAATCTCAGAAAGCTTGTGTATTAGAGAAGATTTCCATCAAGTATAAACCAACAATCTATTATAACCAAAATTAGTTTTAAGCAGGAATGAATCTGGATAACACATACATATTTAGAATAGAGATTTGGGATAACCTCTAATGCAATATCTATAGCTTTAGACTTTTTTTCAGCAATGTAAATTATGGCCCAAATAATTTTAAAAATTCAGCTAGTTTAGTGCAAATTCTTTTTCAGATTTACAGATCTCTCAAAGATTGTTCAGAAAAAGATCTCTATCATTTTTCTATCCTGGGTATATAATAAAAAATGATAGTGCAGCTGCTTTGAACTTTTCAACTAAGACTTGCTTATTAGTTAAATAGTATTGCTATGGTGAATTAGGTTCATGGAAAGAAGCTGAGGTAAAGATGCTAATATGTTGCTACATTATATTTAAAAACTGAAACTTGTCATTTATGTGTATTGTTAGGAGAAAATTTGTGTACCATACTCTAAACGTTGGATTAATTAAATCAGCTCCCAGTCTTTGAATTGTTGAAATTATTTTGTTATGAGAGACTGGAAAGTTGGTTTGCTTGATTTCATTTAATTGGCTCCAATTTCAACCTAAATTGTACCTGGGTGTGTGTGTGTGTACATACACACAAACATACATACTTGAATAAATATTTAAAAGCCATAGTAACATTTTGAAATGTGAAGATTTTTTCTTTGATTCTTGTTGGCTTCTTTTCTTGGTGGTGGGGAGGATCTTTTTAACATTTTTCAGTTTTTATTAGTCATCTTTTAAATATCCTTTTATACATTTAGTTTTTTACAATGTTATGAACTATAAATAAACCTGTTAGTAACTTCCTCCAATTATTGTTTTTAAAGAAAATGCAACTGTATGTTGTTTAAAATCCACTAAGTGTGCATATTTGTGTGTGTATGTATAAATATGGACAGATACTGATATTGATATAGATAATAAAATCAACTTCTTTGTTTTCTAGTCCTCCAATGATTGCTCAGATTTTTGAAGTCTGGATATGGTAAACCTATGAATTGCTGCTATAGATATGTTTCCTGTTTTAAAGGAAGTCATTGAAGGTCAGTGACAGCATTACCAGGCAGCTGCCTCTGAGGGAAACTAATTATCTTGCAACTTTGGTTCCGTTGCTTGAGAGATCCAATCATACCTGAAGCTAAAATAGATTACCTACTTCCAACTGAAGCTGATTTGAAACAATTAAGGCCAGCCTTGTGAATCACTGAAGCAGAGATGAATGTTTTGCAGTTGTAGGAGACTTATATTTAGTTCCATTTCTTAAGGCACACTAGCAGTTCCCTTACAGCACATTTTGGGGAATTATTGTTTTATCCTACTGCAAGTACAATTTCTTGCAGATAAGAAGTATGCTGTGAAAAACACATCACCCTTTCTAAGGACTAGAAAACAAAATGTGGATTTTTGAAATAGAGAAAATAGTCCATCACTAAGTAAAATAGGTCTCTACTGAAATGGATAATTGTATCTATTACTTTTTCCTGATTGGATTTACTTTTTCTAAGGTTAGTAATCAGCTGTTAGAAGTAAGAAAAGCATATAGATTGAAAACCACACTGGCAGTAATGTCAGTGCTTCTTCTTTTCTCTTTAAGTAGGCACTGGGTTACAAGAGAGCTAAATGAGCATCTAGAAGCAGGTAGAAGGTAAACTGTCCTTCAAGTTGGTGACCTCACAGAGGTATTCAACTTTTGCAACTTTTAAGACTTGTGGGCTGCAACTCCCAGAATTCCTCAGTCAGCCATGCTGAATGGGAAATTCAAGCAGTTGAGGTCTACAAGTCTTAAGATCGATAGAGTTGACATCCATCCTCTAGCAGTGCCAAAAGGGTTGTCAAGCTTCTGCTTAGTCAACACCCAAGTATTAAGCAGGCTCAACCCAGTTCAATTTCTAAGCCTAGACAAGTTTGGCTAGGTGTCACAGCATGATGAGAAAGATTTTATGAACTAAAGACTTCTGTCAGTTTATGTGCAGATAGGACTTGTTAAAGCTAATTTCCCATCAGATCTGTCACGTGCCCTTTGTAATAGGAAATGGCCACAATATATATATTAGAGATTTATTGCAGTTGGCCAGGTTTCCAATTGCCCCAGGCAGTCTTATGGCACACCAACTTATTATATCACAAATCTTTGTGGGATGAGATCAGTTCAGGAAATTTATGAAATTGTATCCTCCACTGCCCAATTATCAAGTAGAAACAAAACATAAACTGTATTGCATTATCATTTTTACTGGATTGGTTTGTAGGATTGTGGAGGATGGGTGGTATTGGTTTTCAGAGTCATGTTGATGAGGAAAGTATACATTTTAAAAATAAAATCAGCATATCCTCAACAAATAGGGGAGATGCTCTGTAAGAGGTAGTTATCAGTTGTTCTACACTGGATTTCTCAAGTTAACAAAAATGCCTTTCAGCATAGCTGATACCTTCACCACATATAGTTATGGTGGCAATTTCTTTTTTTACTTTTTCTTTTTTTGTAAATGATTTTTGTATTTCAGACAAACAAATAAACAAGTACACAAACATACAATGATGGTCAAAAGAGAAAACCTCATACATAAACATACAAACATACAATGGTAGTCAAGGGAAAAGAAACCTCATATACAAGTGTTTAAGAGACCTAAAGATATCGAGCAAGTATAAAGGTAAAATCTATAAAAGATATTTTTGCATCACTATCAGCAATAGTTATTCAAGGAGGCAGAAGGAGATTTAACACAGATTATATTTCTAACGAACATAGTTTCCAACCTTTTCTTAATGGGTGTGTTCAAGAGGAAGTGAGGAAATTTAGCATATAGATTTCTCTCAAATTCTCTAGTTTATATCTCTTTTTCGCAACCTCTTTATTTTCTTTCTTCTACCTCCCTGATCCCTTCTCTTTCTCATCTCTTCAACTTCCTTGTTCCCTTTTTTCATTCTTATTTCCTCTTCTTTTCCTCCCCCTTTCTAACATCTAACACCCTCCATCTCTTACTTATCCACTCATTGCTTCAGTCCTTATTTATCTCCTTTCTCCATCTCATTCCTTTACCTTTTCTTTCTCGTCTCCTACCACCACATTACATACATTACTCAACATTCTATAACCACCCATTTCATTACTTTTATCCAAAATTTAATCCCATTTGCAATTAATTATACTTACTCTACCTTATTTCAGCATTTTAAACCCATTTACAATTAGTTTTGATTACTCTACCTTTTTCCCCCTTAGATCCCTTTTTGTGACCTCCTAACTTCTCTATAATCCTTTCAAAACATAATCTATCATCATAGTCATAATCAATTCCATACATTCTCTTTATCTCAAATTTTTACTTATTTTGTAATGTAGTTATTTTCTCTAGCCAATACCCTTCCACCATCACATCTCTTTTACATATAACATTAACACTTGTAGTTTTGCCTTTGCTTTATATAGTCTTCTTTCCATCTTTAATCTCCAACCTATTTTCTTACAAAATTCCTGTTTAGTTCCAATCTCTTCAGCTCGGGTGTTTCCATCTTTTCCCTCTGGATCTTTATTTCCACCTCCATGTCTTTTTGGGCAAAGCTTTTTACAACATTTTTCTTTTTGCAGTTTTTCAAGAAAGGTCTCGAAACTTTTCCTTTTCTTGTTCCCTGTGTGACCTGTTCCACATCTTACAAGTCTCTGTTTTCTGCTTCCCTTTTCCCTTTTCCCTAATGCACTTATTAACTTCTTCTTTCTTAAATTTATTTTCAATTTGCTGTTTTAATAATAGTTCTTTCTGCATTCTCATTTCTTTGACGATTTGGAAAAATCTAATCATGAAGGGTGATTGCATCATTTCTTCCTCTTGCTGTTTGGAGTCCATTTTGTTTAAAAATATAATCTTTCCCATTCCAAGTTTTTAATTTTCAAATTTTTAGATCCAAAATCTTATCATGTACTATTCCAAACCTTTTGTTTAAAGTCCAAGTCCAAATCCTTTTCCTCAATCTCCAAATACTTTAAAGGTCTCCTCTCAGCTCTCTGTCTTCCGAATCCATCTCCCTTTCTGCCAGTATCATCTTACTGTCCTTTACACTTTCAGTCGCCATTTTATAAATCTTCATCGGACTAAATCACATCCATTCTATCCTTTGTTTGCCCTTTCAATATACGAAAATTAAAGAAAGTTCATGAGTAAAGAAAAGTTTTTTTCCCCCTCACCAAACTGATAGGTTCTTGCTTTGACTTCTGTAGACTTTCAATTAGATCTTTGTTTCTGTCCTCGGTTCCTGGCTTGTGATGTCTGGATACACCTCTTCTGCTGCCTAGAGAATAGAAATAAAGCTGTCTCGTTCGCGCTGGTCGCCACCAAGCACTCCTTCGAACTTTGCCTCCCTCTTCAGTCGCCTCTCCGGGACGATATCGGACCCAAAGGCCCCCAATGCAATAGAAGAAAAGGACTTTTGCAGCCGGAACCCCTGGCTGCTAGGTCCTCGTCTGCCGAAAACCGGAACCAGAAGTCAGTTATTGTGGCAATTTTTGTGCTGACTGTTGACTGAGACAGTACAGGTTCAAACATTAACATATTTATCCAATTTCTATAGCAGCCCAACTTAATCAAGCGACTCTGGGTGGCTTACAATTCTAAAGAATTTTTCTCAAAAAGAGAAAACTCTTGAAAATAATTACTGTATTTCCTTTACATTTCCCTTCTTCATGCAGGTTGAAATCAGGTATGATATCTCTGAGTAAGTCAGAACATACATTATTTATGGGACATCTTGAATCTGTGGCATCTAAAGAAATTCTATATTTTTAGATATATTATAAACTGTCATTTAAGAAAATCTGGGATTCTCCTTCATAGTCATGAAATTATGATCTGTATGTTTTCAATGAGTACTATCCTTGATAATGTTGTAGACTTCCAAAGCTTCAGTAACTGAAAATCATTTTACTGTAAAGACATTTGAAATATACATAGGAAATTAAAATAAATGCTGGATAATCTGCAAAAAAAAATAAACTCAATAATCTTAAACACACCACAAAAGTTAATCCTTATACAGTAGATCTGTGCAACCTTGAATGAAAATTTCACTTCGGAAAAGGGGCTCCTCTGCTCCCTATCTTGAAATTGCTAATGCCAATTGAAGTTATGGCAGCTTGGAAGTCTCCTTGAAGTGTTCAGAGCCTTTACCTGGCCAGAAGGTATTTTGCTGGCAAAGTTAATAAAGTACAGTGCCTTCTCAGACAATTTGTACAAATCAACATTTCCTGGCACATCCAGGAGATGCATGGAGCTCCTATGAAATTTAGGATTAGGATATTCCAAATTAAACAGATATAGAATTCTAAGATATGATCTTTAGAAGTACAATAAAGGATCCTCTCATGTTCCTAATTAGATACTGCTGACAGTTGCTGTCCTAGGCAATCATCAATTCATTCTAAATGTAATGATCCATGCTGCTGAAAACATACCTGCCAAACCAATTGTTCCTTCATGATGTCTGCAGATGATACACAGATACTGAGCACAATGGTATGTGAAGCAGAGGTTAGAATGCTGGCAATTATTGCATCCTGCATGTTGAAGGGCAGCATGGTATAGACGACAAAAATGATGAATAGAAAAAATGATACCTGTGCAGAGAAGACAAAAGCAAGTCAAATAAAAAATAACTTAAAAACCCTTCAAAACTGCATTAGATAAAATCAAAATTAGCCCAGAGTCCAAAGTGTGATACACACTGCCTTGATGTATTGCAAACATATTTGTTTTGGCATGGCATGATATGCAAATCTGACAAATTTCTTTAACCCAGATTTATGGTTTAAGCATGGAGTATGAACTGAATTAATCTGTCACATCATTCAGCCTATTATTCAAAGTTAACATAGTTAACAATCTGATCTACTTTGGTTCCCTGGTGTTTTTTTTAAGTTTAGTACAGAGATTAACCATGGAGAAGCTCATAAATCATTTTTAATAAGGAAAGTACAACTCAATTTCCATTTGTTTTCAGAATTCTTTCTTTTTCCTATAGTCTTCTTAGTCCATTAATGTGCTTTACAAAGGAAGATCAATACAGTAACTGAAGTTTAGGTAAAGAACAGTTGAGGGTAGTTAGATATGATTGGTGAGTAGCCTCCTTCTCAGATAGAACCTAAGCTTTGGAATTAGGATTGCTAGGTATAGGAGAGAAAGACCGAGAGACCATATCATCCAGGTAATGAGAGACACGGGATATAAGGTGGAGACTAGAAGTAGACTGCTGACAGAGAAGCAATTTCATTGTCTTTAAAAATTCCATTTTCTGGTCCCAAAATTCAGTACCAATCCCAAGTCACCAGATTCTCAGAAGCCCTGGCTTCTGGCTATTGCTACCAAATGTCACATTGGTCTATAACAATCCTTATCCAGAATCACCCAGGACGTGGTAGCTGATCTGGTGCACTACCAAGACCTGAATGCGGATGCTTTTCTCTTGAAGATATAACAACCTGAATTTCAAGTGTGACAATAGCCATGTGTACAGAAGCGAGAGTTGCAATTGTCATCCCTGAAGGCCTAATGACTTCCACGGGTTCTGTGCTATAGTTAACATTGTAAGTACCTGTTATTGAAGCTAAGTTTTAAGAATGAGTTGGACTTGTTACAGCTATATCATAGGCATCAAACACAAACATAGGCTG
>JANHFO010002905.1:111908-122783 GCA_032468095.1 Pareas carinatus | reverse complement strand
TCAGCAGTTCGATTCTCACTGGCTCAAGGTTGACTCAGCCTTCCATCCTTCCGAGGTCGATAAAATGAGGACCCAGAATGTTGGGGGGCAATATGCTGACTGTGTAAGCTGCTTAGAGAGTGCTGTAAAGCACTCTTAACCGGTATATAAGTCTAAATAATAAATAAATGTCATATTGAAACATTGTATCAGGCGTGAAAAATTAGGACCACACATTAAGTTCCAGTTAAGTTGATTTATTGTTCGTACCTGTACACAAGAATCTAGTCAAGTAACAGACAGCACTAGACTGATGCTAGAAAAAAGTTAATATAATTTAAGAGGGGCTGACTTGGAATGCTTGTGGGAATGTAATGACTTCAGGCTGATGCCTCTTTTGACTCTGCCCTCCAACCTCTCCCTCTTCTTTGCCTACACATTTGTATTAAAGCAAAGGAGGGGAGAAGGGAACATATGAGGAAGAGTGGGAATATGAAGAAGAGTAGGGATGGGCAGGTCGCTGGACAATTGTCCCAAATGGTCTCACTAGTAACAAAGGTGATGGTTCAGGGCAGGCAGGAAAAGGAATGTGATGAGAAGATCTGGAGTTGATCAGCAGTAGGATAAGTTGGATGATAATAGTGATGGAGTAGCTAGGAGACCAGGAAAGAAGGGGAATGAAAATACTAGGAAGGTTGGTGGAGGCTGAATGGTAGGATATGTTGAATGAGTGACTGAGAAGCAGGAAGGAAAGATTGGCAAGAAAATGGAATTATTTCATTTTATACCATCAGTATCAAAGGATGCCCAATTTGAGAGGGACTCTAAGCAATTTATATTAGTATCCCATGCTGGGAGCTGCTAATGGGAAGAAGAGGCATTATGCCAGTCTTGTTCTGTTTGCCACATAAAAGCAAAATTCTGGAATGTCTGCAAGCTAGAATAATGACCATGTTCTGTTTTTTGTTTCTACCATACCTTGGCCTATCCAAGAAAGGTTATGCAATTTAGGACACAGGATACCTCCATTTTGTGCACCTCCTTGCTACCTTATAACATTGTGGTATAGTCCAATAGCAGAAAAGACTAAGAGACCTCTTAGAATTGATAATGAACAAATGTCAAAACTTATATGGCTTAGCTGGCTAGATAACAGGTCTAACCTAAATTTTGAAGGTCAGAAAATTGTTAACTCTTGTGCTATGAGAGAGAGAGGTGGCAGACTCCTCTCCATTGAAAGTGTTCAAGTAGACACCAGATAACTGGGATGCTTTAATTTGGATTGCTGCACACAGCAGCAGCCTGGCTCTGATTGCAGCAAGTGGCCCCTTCCAAGCCTGTGATTCTGTAATTGTTCCTCATCCATCTGGTGGCAGCTAGTAAACATTCTATTTATAAAGTATCTATTTAAATTCCTGATTTATCTGACACTGAAGTTACTAGCCCAATCATCTGGCGAGGTTTGAACATAATAAATTTTCCAGTGATATTGAACTGCAAACCAGGGCATATAAAATCTTTGCCAGACCAATTTTTGAATACAGCTCATCTGCATGGAATCCACATTGTATAATGGATATTAATACAATTGAACAAGTCCGGAGGTATTTTATGAGAAGGGTACTCCACTCCTCAGCCTGCAACCTCATGCCACCAGGCTTGAAATTCTGGATCTAGACAACTTAGAGATATTCTGCCTAAGATCTGACCTAAGCTTAGTACACAAAGTTGTCTGTTACAATGTTCTACTTGTCAATGACTACTTCAGTTTCAACCACAATAATACACGGGCTAACAATAGATACAAACTCAAAGTAAACTGCTTCAAACTCAATTGCAGAAAATACAATTTTAGCAACAGAATGGCCAATGCCTGAAATTCATTATCTGAACACTATTGTTACATCCCCAAACCCCCAAATCTTTAACCTTAAACTAGTTACTGTGGACCTCACTCCATACCTAAGAGGTCTATAAGGGGGCATGCATAAGCGCACTAGCATGCCTATCGTCCATGTACTACTGTCCCCATTTATTCATGCTCCTTTGTTATGCATATGCTTATACCTGTTTATATCTATATGTTTATATGGTATGTTTATACGTATACTTGTTTTCTCATACATGCTTGGCTAAATAAATAAAATAAAAAAATCTACCACATCTTGCAAAAATGTTGGAATAAGTGAAAGGATGTTTATCTGCCTTTGAAATAGGTCAAACAGAGGACAGTATTATTTATTTATTATTTAGACTTATATACCACTTACCAGTGCTTTACAGCACTCTCTAAGTGGTTTACACAGTCAGCATATTTCCCCCAACAATCTGGGTCCTCATTTTATCGACCTCGGAAGGATGGAAGGCTAAGTCAACCTTGAGCCAGTGAGAATCACCATTAATAAAAAGCTACTACTCTATTGTATATGTAGAAATCTTTCTCTCTCCCTCTCCCTCTCTCTCTCTGTATTAGGGCATTCTTTTCCCCCAATCAAAATAAATAGGATTACTGTTTTAAGGGTTAAGGCTGTAATCAACTGTGTTTAATTAATGCAGAGGGAAATAAATTACATATTAGAGACATTTAAAAAAACATGTTATACGTATACTAGCTCAGTCAGAGGTGCTTGATTTATTTCTGGCCTATATCATTTCAGACAGAAGTGCTGATTACTGAATGCTCTTCTATACAAATAAATTCCTTATTACAGATACAGGGCTAAAATATTCTAATATAACATGTTCCATGAACCGGTCATTACCATTTTATTGATCTGGAACTGAACCACATGGAAAATGCAAGATAATATATTTCGTGGCTTGTCTCCTTCTTCTTTATGAGACTTTGGAAGTCCATCTTTGTACCACAGCAAACTGAGGACACACACACATATTTTGAAGCCCAGCATCCTACATGACTTAGTAGAAAGCCAAGACCACATAACATTCTAGCAATATAAAATGCGCAAAATAATCAATACAAACAACAGTTAAGCACCAATACTAAACTCAACATCTGAATAAAAAACAAAACCTTTGTCATGAAGAGATGGGATAGATGCAAGATAAGCCACTCAATATATCCTCCATAACTCTAAAGCTGCTACAGAACTACAACGAATGGCAAAAAAGTAAAGAAAAATATTATCATTTTCAAAGAAAGTACATATGCCTTAGGAAAAGAGTAATTATTTTGTGAGATTGTTCACAAAATCCAAAAGGCAGTATGTTTAACTTCTTTAAGATCTATGCATAAAATGCATTGATATCTGAGTATGGTGAAGTCTTTGTAATGTCAGTAGTCAGCCTCAGAATTGACAACTGGTCAAAATAAGACATTTCCTCACTCTGAACCTTTTCGAGAGTTTCAGTTCAATACTTTAAAACTGGACACAGTTCATTTTTAATCCACTAATGCATGCTCATTCTAATGAGTCAGTGAAAAGAAGCAAGAGATAGACAGTCTATACTGCCTGGCTAGCTGCAGCAGATTCCTGCTGATGACAACAATTTATTTGGCGGTTGCTTAAAAGCGCTTTAAATGCACTCTATTGAATTCCAAAACTGCTATTTACTCTGAAGTTATTTCACTATACATGCCGCAGAATAAGTTAAATCATACTTTGATTTGAGCACTGCTTTACACAGTATCTCCAGATGCCCAACATGAAGGTACAATTGCGTCTTTCTGTCTCTATCAAATAACACTTTGTCATTTAAAATTTAGACTCCCCAGATTACACATTTAAGTTGTAGTTTATGATGGGTTTGATCGGTAAGTGAAATAGTGTTACATTTCTTCCCACTCAGCCTCAGGTGCCACAATTTGTGTCATTCAACACAGTCCTCTAGCTACCTCTTAAGCACTTGAATAGATGAGCAGCTGTGAGAAAGAGCTACAAGCTGTATTGCCTTGCTATATGATGCACCTTAATTTTAGTCCAATCCTATCATCTTTCTTGTGGCTACTTTAAAACATAGTATTCTAAGAGATTGGTAAAGGAAAATTCCCCAACTAAATTTCTAGGATTGTTCTCACATAGTTCTCAACTGAAGATTTGTATGTATTTGTTTTAAAACTGTTCTTAAAATCATTTTACAGAGTTTACTTGAATTAAAAAATAATTCAAGAAAACCTACTTCTCTTTTTTCAGATTTTCGAAATTAAATCTACTTCTATTTTAAAATAAAAGAGGAACAAAGAGAATAAACAGTTTGTTGTATGTATCATAGGTAACTGATTTTCCTGAATATGGAACAACCTTATTAATCAGCTGATCCAAAAGAAAAACTATTGTGGTACATTTCAAACTACATCCTTTACTTGACATTTCTATCATTCAGAAAAAACACTGAATGTTTTCAGCTCTTGACAACGGAAGTTTTTCTATTCAGTCATGAGGACTCTTCTTAATTTTCTCGATCCACTCCTCCCTCAACATCTACACCTATATACAGGTGAAACTCTTGTTTGCAAAACCTTTAACTGGACAAAATAGTGCATCATAGGCATAAATGTCATGTTACGACATAAAAATTATCACAGATCAGATTATGTCATAATACAGAACATGTCATTTACCTCTATTTATTACCTTCACTGGAAAAGTTGAACTGTGTAACATATCAAACATCAGCACAGGAAAAGTTTTATTACATTTTGTAACATGTCATAAACAGTTTTATGGTAACTTTTATGTCAGAGCATGTTTTATAAAGTTTCCCAAATTTAAATTTGGCAGTTATGTATTCCAGATTTTTGACACATATAGTAAGTTAGCCCATTTGAGGCACTTTGATCAAAAACTGTTGCCTTATAATGCACTGTTTTGCCAACTTAAAGGTTATGGGAACAAAAGAGTTTTAGTAGTATATTAGACAGCAGGTACCCTATTAGGTCATTGTATCAAAATATTGATACAGAATGAAACAGAATGACCATGGATGAGCAAAAAAGCAGTGGATGTAGGAGTGACGATTTAGGAAGGTGGTATAGGATGGAAAGAGTGGTAGGGATTTTGTCTTCCCTGTTCCTCTCTTCCTTTCTTCCCCTTTCACTTTCTAGCATGCAGGTAAGTGGCTTTTGCTAGATGTGAGAAGGAACAAGGGATTGCGAGACTGGCTGAGAAACTGTCACAGGATGTTGAAAACAAAGATCAGACTGCAGCAGCAGCCCAGTAACACTGAAGCAGTCGTAACTCTCACAACCTTCATTTTCTTGGGAGTATTTTGCATATTCTATAAATTAGTCCACTTGTAATTCAAAAATTGTTACCCTATGATGAACCATTTCATCCAATTAAAGGTCATACTAGAGTTTTAGTGGTATATAGCTAGATACATCCTTGAATGTATCTCAACTTTTCCAGTGAGGCCAGTACATTAGAAGTTCTGATATTGTTGAAGATTGAGGAATCTGGTAAGGAAATATTTCTAAAAAGATCACCTAATGGATCATGGGCTGTCTAGGTTTTAATAAAATCAAGTATTCCTCCAAACCAATAGAAATGTTTCATATAAAAATAAAAAACCCTACCTGGTCCCATGGGCAGATGATTCCTCCAAAGCACATGAAGAGATATCCCATCGCAACAAGGCATACCCAGACAACCACAGAGAAAACACGTAGGAACTTTTTGAATAGTGGTTCTATGCAGGCAAGGATAAATATGGCAAAGAAAATTGCCAGAGCAGTGGGAACAGTTATGAGGAATGCGACATGGTCCTCCGTTTCCTGAAAATAAGAAAATATGAAAGCTTACAATTTATTCCAAGAAAAAGAACAATATTTATCATCCACCATTGAAATAAAAACCAAACTAGTAAAACATTTCTAGACTGATGCATTTAGATTACCATAAATTGCATTTTCAAGGACTCATTATTTTTCTGTAAAGCAGAGAAGGAGTGTCACAGGGCAAATTGATTTTATCCTATTTAACAAACAAGACAAAGAAAAAATATATATTTTAAACAAAAAAAAACAGAGAAGCAATATATTTTCTAGCTAATGCTTGAACAATTAAAACCTATTGCTCTGCAACTTGAATTCTCTTATGAATGTAAGGTTTTATTATGCTGCTCGGTTGTCTTTCACTTTTTACTGCATTTCTTAGAAGAAAAAAAGTAGTTACAAAGGTAATCACTATCTGTTTGTCTTTCTGCGTGCATAAGCCAGAAACTAGATTTTATTAAATTCAGGGTTACTTACTTATGAATAAACATACTGAGGAATGTATCGTCACTTAACTTGCAGGCTAAAAGCTAGGATCCAAAGAAGCATGAAACTAATTCCATAAATTCCAGAAGTTAGTTTATGCTTTCCTTCCATAAAACATGGCAAACTGTAGATGAAAATTTCCAAGCAGTTTTGTCAGCATGGTATTTAAAAAAAATTTCTACAAGCTAGCTCACATCCCTCACGTGAGCTTATGGGCGGAGTCCTTGAGAACAAGTCTTTGTGATCCTTTTGGATAATATACATACAACATTTATTTGGAGAATGTCTAACAAAATAATTTTCCAGTGCTCAAAATACTATATGGTATTCTTGAAATAAATAAATAAAGTCTCTTCCAAACATTAGCTTCAGAGTGGGATGTGGTTGAGATTAGATTTTTGATGAGTGTGAAAGAATGTGAGCCTAATTCATTTCTTTGGCTAAAAAGGTCCTAATTTACTTTGCAGCTATTTTCAGTTTCCATCTTCAACTGCAGTTTCCCCTTCTGAAATCTACCCACATTAGATTTAAAAGAACCCTTTGTCAACTTTTATACAAAATGATAATGAATCTCAGAATTGTTTTGCTAAAGTATTTTTCAATCTATTTTATTTTAATCACTTTTCCATTTCTCACACAAGGCAAACTAAACTGAAATCTGCTTGATTACTTCTCATGATCAAGTGGGAGGAGAAAAGAGTGGAGTTCACACTTAATCTGCACTGAAGCCAGATAAGTACTTTTTCATAAAATGGAAAGGAAAGAGTATTCATTGGATAACATCATAACTAACAATAACTTATTTGTAATATAATATATAATACACTGTATTTTATTTAAAATTTATTAGCCTCAAGGATTGATCAAATCATAAGTTTATATAGATAAGAAACTTTCAATTCAATGTATATGAGAGCATTTCATGAGTTCTATAATTTCCAAACTGATTTGTCCACTCTTTCATTGTGAGCAGTACTACAATTCTCAGATTGGCAAATCTGATTTTTAGTTATTTCTTTTATAGATATATTTAATATTTCTGTCAAAGAGGTTTCCAAATAGCATGTAATACTGTAACAGTCAGCCCTTAAATAATATGAATCCTACTAGAACTACTAAATCAGAGTGCCTTTGCTGATTTAACCATCACTGCTCGTGCCATAAGAGGATATATCAATCGACCAAATCTTTCTAACATTCATAGATCAGCATATAAGAAGAAATATAAACAGCATTATGGGACATGGTACCTACTGAAGAAATTAATAATCTGGACATTTCACATCCTTTTGTGGGCCCTGCTGTGACGTACAATGATAAAATGTTTTCACAATTTCTTTTTTATTAATGGTGATGTGACAATAGCTTCCTTGTTTTCTGTCTATTTTTTTGCTAATTTATGTGCAAATTTATCACTAGCCTTAGAATGCTTTTAGGTAGCTTATACTATGCTTCTATATGTCTGATACTGCATATGACTCTATGACATATCACCTTTATTTTTGCCAACATAATTAAAATGATCTTGAGTTTCATAAATATTTATTTTAAACACTATGTTCTCTGTCCCCTCTTTTCTTTTTTCAACTATGAAAATACTGTATACTTAAAAAGAAAGCTCTGGAATATGCTTCTCTCTTTCCCTATTACTTTCTTCTCTACCTCTTTAGTTGCGTTAATATGAAAAAGCATCCCATTTCTATTTATCTATAACTATTTGTGCTAAGATTACAAAAAAATTAGTAAAAATTATAGAACAATAATTTCTTAAAGCCAAAAAGAACATACTTAGTTATTTTATTCTAAATTCTGAACCTCTGTATAGATCCTCTAGCTGAAAACATTTAGTTCTTTTTTTAGGCTTAGTTTTTGCATTGACCTCTATCTGCTGCTTTCGATTAATCTTAACTGGGGATGATAACATACAGTATTTGAAAATTATACAACCTGCCCTCCTAGATAACAGTAGTTGATGGAGAACTCTCTAATCCAGAAAGCTTCAAGTAAATGCTAAAACGCATTACTGCCAGGAGCAATATAGCCTCCTAAAGTTGTGATCAAGCTCACAAATGGGACTTAGTCCCCTTCACAGACCATTTAGGTAAGCTGCAGGACCTTCTAGGCAGAGGTCACAACCTTCCAGTCCTGGTTGCTTGGTCACATCTGCGGTACCTTGTCACTGACCTCACAAAAGCAATAGTTATTCAGATCAAAACTGTCACCAAGCAGTTTGTTCACGAAGGCCAAATTGCTTGGATGGCCCACATACATTTAATTGTCCCCTACGACCTAGGAAGCAAGACACAGAAATTTAACTGAGGAAAGCGGGAGGAAAGAAGCCACGAAAATCTATACAGTGGAAAGCAAGCAGAGAGGACTTATATTCCTCTAGCAAGACGGCAGAACAGACATAACAGCACGAATAGCAACCTTCATTTGGAATTTTCTGTTCTAATGAAATTGCTGAAGAAAGATGGGTCGGGAATTTGTGTGATGTGATCTATGTCTGTATGTTGAACAGGGAGACAAAAACAATGTTGCCCTTGTTTTGCTAAAGATAAGGGATTAACATCCAGATGCTCTGAAAAATATTTTTTAAAGAGCAATACTACCATTTTTTTCCCATGCTTCCAGCCTGCTTCCATTAATTCAAGAGCTATTTCTTAGTGCCTCACTGAGCATTTAATATTATTTTTCAAAGGATGAGGAGAAGGAGAAAGAGTGTAATAACTATGCACAGATGCATTCCCATAAACAATTGCTTTCCCTTGCCTCCATGATATGATCCAATTTCAGGTTTAAATATTTAGTTATATTTATTTTTCTGCTTAAGTTTCTGTTGTCTTCCAGAATCACAGCTTTACCCTGATTTTTTTTCTTTTTATATAGCTTGACCCATAATCATATTTTCAGTGTTCCTAATGTTCTATTTTTCAGCCTGTTTTCAATTTATATCTTACACAGTAAATAATATAAATGTTGAAACTTGTGTTAACAGCTTTTGCTTTTTTGTTTCAAATGGAAAATCATATTATACAATTGTTAAATATGTTTATAAACTGACTGAGCATTCTGTTTATTAAAGTTTATTGAATCTGTATGCAAATTTAAAGAGATATGTCAACATCTATTTCATAAATGGCTTTCTGCAGAAGCTTCTAATGTTGGAATTATTTTAAATAATTATTTTAATTATTTATATTTTATTGGGAATTTATTTTTATTATGCCCCTTTTTAAATTGTAATGCAGGCTTTTGGTTTAATTCTCTTAATATATTTTTAATGTCTCTTGTTGTATATGTTTTTATTTGCCTGTAAGCCGCCCTGAGTCCTTCGAGAGAAGGGCGGGATATAAATAAAAATTTATTATTATTATTATTATTAAAGAGAAAGGGGTGACCAGAGCAAGGTGAATGGACTCAGTTGCAGTGGTGACGAGTGCACTGTTGGAAGAACAGAAAGATCAGCTTAGGACAGATTGTCATGGAAAAAATGTTTCTGTCTGGTGGCTAAGAGTCAATAACAACTTGAACGCACATTATCAATCAATGGTGATTAAAATTAAGAATAAAATGTATCTGGTTAATTTATAACAAAACATCATTTAAAAAAAATTGTCTAAAAATCTGTACTTCAGGAACATAAAATGGATTAAGTACCTACCTCAGAGAAACATGGTGAAACAAAACCCTCTACATCAAGTATATAAATACAGGCTGTCTTATAATAGCAATCATACCAGTTTCCTATATCAAGTGGCAACAGCTGTCCAAGTGCCTGCAGTGGAGGTGCTCTGAATGGAACATGTGACATGTATGCACTACATATGTGCTCTACTATGGAGCTACAGCTATTCAACTCAATGTTTTGGCCAATTGTCCTAGACAATTTCCCTAGTACAAAACTTTAACAAAAATCTTTATCTCATGATGAAAAACACAATCTAAACACTTAAAAACTGGTCAAAACAGATTAAGCAAAAGTCTTGTTCAAATATTGTTTCTCTAATAAATGCAAGTAGGCTACACCAAATAATTCTATCTTGGCCACAGGAAGAGCTGTAAGTAAGTTCTTTCTCTGATCTTGCAATGCAGCAGGAATATCTTCAAGGATGAAGACATTGCATGGACAGCTATACATATATTAATTCTACCTTTGTTTATCTTATTATACTATAGATGTAGAGATCAATTATAGGGGGGCATATCCAATATTAAGAACATTGTGTCTCCATTCAGGCTACCATTTTGCTCTGCACAAAGACAACAAGGCTTGAGTAAAACTAAATCTCTTGAAAGCATGTATACTGCATATGCAATATTATATCATCAACAGTTTTCAATGAAGAATTCTTATTATCTTATTAAATTTCTTATTAAATTCTTATTTTAAAAAATCAGCACAAGAACACTTAAAAAAACATTTCAACTACTATTACAGATTTTCCACTGCACATCCTCCCACCAGGCAGTCTGAGATACATTCTAGAAATGAAAAAGAACTTTCATTTGGAGTGATGATAAGGCTGAAGAGCTCCAGATCAATGGTGAACTGAAAGATGCTCAGAGGGAGTTTTATTCCATCACCTGGAATTTGCTTTGTGTGTCCCTGCCCTTGAATAAAAATAAATGTGAATTAAAATATAAATTTTTAAAAATGAAAATACACTGATACA
>JANHFO010002904.1:8440-20238 GCA_032468095.1 Pareas carinatus | reverse complement strand
GTGGGGGAAAGGGAATGGGAAGAGGGGGAGGGAGTTGGGAAGGGGAGGGGATTGGCCGCGTGCCATCTCTCTTGATCCTAGGACCCGTCATCAAGATGGGCCCCTGGTGTTAATGGGCCAAGTATGCCCTGCAAGCATATTGACTAAATCACAAACTTAAATACTAAACTTAGATATTAAATCACATTTTAGTCTAGTTTGTAGTCTAAATTCAAGCACAAATTAATTCTGTCTCCCAAGGAGCGATGAGCTTTTGGGCTGAATAGCCATGAACTAGTTTTCTGAAGTCCTGATGCTTTGCTGGCAGGTGCAGCTGGCATCCTCAGAGGCAGAGTAAGCTGCTTAATAGTGTGCTTCTCAGCCTACACCAGTACACAATTCAGTCTTCATTCTAGCCAAGGACTGCAAGCCTGAATACAGTTATTACAGTATGTTTGTGATTGCATTACATGTCTAAGCGGGTCATTGGGTGGGGGCAGTGAATTGTGCAAACAGCAATCAGCCGGGCAGGTAGGGATGGGTAGTTTGAACTCTAAACACTGTTGAGTAACAGTGGCCAGACGTGTAATGTGAAGTCAGATAATGCTCAGCTTGACCTAGCCAGTCCTTCAAGAAAAAATGCTGAAGCCGTAGAATACCTGTCTAACAGAAGATGCCTACCCGATTGACTGCAGAAGTCAATTCAGTTATATCTTTATTTCATCCATTTCCAGTCAGGCAATATGCAGATGTACCTTTTACAAGCATTTGCAATGACACAAAGTGACCAATAGTTCTCACCAGAGCCATTCATGCAATATTGGAAGTCTAAAGACATTCCCACACTGTATCTGGGGTATCTGGAGTAACTGGGGTATAAAAATCCACGTAACCACTAGTTGGCAGCATAAAGTGATGCATAAAACATTTTGCAGCCCTCAACCAGTTATTACGATCGCTGCATTTATAATACAATACCGGTAGTCCTCAATTTGCATTCAGTACATTTGGTGACCGTTCAAAGTGAAAACCGCACTGAAAAAAGTGATGTTTGACTGTTTTTCACACTTTACGGCTATTGTAGCATCCCCATGGTCACATGATCAAAGTTTGGATGGTTGGCAACTGACTCATATTTATAACGCTTGCAATGTCCCAGGGTCGTGTGATTGCCTTTGTGACCTTCTGACGAGCAAAGTCAAGGGGGAAGCTATTTAAGTCATTTATAACAATCGTGTTGCTAATTTAACAATTGCAGCAATAAGAATGTAAAATGAGGCAAAACTCACTTATTTATTATTTATTTATTATTTATTATTTTAATTTGTATACCGCCCTTCTCCCGAAGGACTCAGGGCGGTGAACAGCCAGATAAAAACCTACATATAAACAAGATTAAAACACTACTTAAAATAATTATATAGTAGGCTGACTAAAATTGTTAAAACTAAATTTAAGAATTACTAAAACCCCAAAACCGAATTTAAAGCCAGAATTAAAATAATAAGGGGAATCAAGACAGCCCAGCCTGGATAAATAAATAGGCCTTAAGTGACCGACGAAAGATTGTGCGTATCTCCGGGGGTAGTTCATTCCACAGGGTTGGCGCTGCCACAGAGAAGGCTCTGCCTCTGGGAGTCGCCAGCCGACATTGTCTGACTGACGGCACCCTGACAAGGCCCACTCTGTGGGAGCGTACTGGCCAGTGGGAGATATTAGTCGGTAATAGGCAATCCTACAGATACCTAGGTCCTAAGCCATGGAGCGCTTTAAAGATGGTAACCAACACCTTGAAACGCATCCAAAAACCACAGGAAGCCAGTGCAGCTCGCGCAGGAGGGGGGGTCACATGGGAACGACCCCTGACCCCCATAATCCCCTGCACGGCCACATTCTGAACCAACTGAAGTCTTCGGGTGCATTTCAAGGGGAGTCCCATTGCAGTAATCCAGGCAGGAAATGACAAGTGCTTGAGTGACTGTGCATAAGGAGTCCCGATCAAGAAAGGGACACAACTGGCGTATCAAGCGGACTTGATAAAAAGCCCCCCTGGCCACAGCCATCATATGCTCTTCCAAAGAAAGCCATGCATCCAGGAGGATGCCCAAGTTGCGAGCCCTTTCCACAGGGGCCAATGTATCACCCCCGATAGCCAGTGATGGTGTCAACTGGCTATATCGGGACACCAGAAGCCACAGCCACTTGATCTTGGAGGGGTTGAGTCTGAGTCTGTTCCTCTCCATCCAGACTCGCACGGACGCAAGACACTGGGACATAACTTCCATGGCATCATTGGGGTGGCCTGCGGTGAAGATGTACAGCTGAGTGTCATCAGCGTACTGATAGAACTCCATCCCAAAGCCATGGATAATCTCACCCAATGGCTTTATATAGATATTGAACAGTAGAGGCGAGAGGACCAACCCTTGCGGCACCCCACACAACAGGCACCTCAGGGTCGACCTCTGTCCCCTGCCAAAACCATTTGCAACCGATTGGAGAGGTAGGAGGAGAACTACCACAAAACGGTGCCCCCCACTTCCAACCCCTCCAACCGGTGCAGCATGATATCATGGTCAATGGTATCAAAAGCCGCTGAGAGATCTAACAGGATCAGGATAGAGGAACATCCTCTATCCCGGGCCCTCCAGAGATCATCAACCAACGCGACCAATGCCGTTTCCGTGCTGTACCCAGATCTGAAGCTGGACTGGCACAGGTCTAGATAGACATTTTCCTGCAGGTGTCGCAGAATCTGATACGCCACCACACTCTCAACAAACTTTGCCAAAAAGGGAAGGTTGTAGACCGGACAATAATTTGCAAAAACAGTCGGGTCCAGGGAGAGCTTCATGAGGAGCGGTCTCACCACTGCCTCTTTCAAGGTGGCAGGCAAGAATCCCTCACTCAACAAAGCCTCAACTACTCCCTGGAGTCAGCCTCGTGTTACCTCCCAGGAAGCCAGTATCAACCAGGAGGGACACAGTCCAATAAACATGTGATGGCGTTCAACTGCCCCAGCAACCTATCCATGTCCCTGAGAGTCACAGAGGTCAAATTCCCCCCAGATAAAAGTCTCAAGATCTGCATCGATCACCCCGCCCGGATCATGCCAGTCGGAGACCAGACCTCTCTGGATCTGATCGATTTTATCGTGCAGATAGCTCCCAAAATCCTCAGCACAACCCTCCAAGGGATTCTCCCATGCTCCCAAATGTAAAAGGGAGCAGGTCACCCTAAAGAGGGTGACTGGGCGGTTATCTGCTGACGCGATCAAAGGCAAAGTAGTTACTCTTTGCCTCTTTGATTGCCCCCAGGTAAATCTTAATATGAAATCTAGCCAGATCTAACAAATGTTTTATTTAGCAACAGAAATTTTAGGCTCCATTGTGAATGTAAGTAGAGGGCTACCTGTATAACCACACATTGAAACTCGACATCAACAAAACTATGATCATGCCATCCAGTCCCATCACTTCCTGGCAATGAGAAGGGGCAGAAATGGAAGCAGTAACAGATCTTATTTTCTTGGGCTCCAAGATCGCTGCGGATGGTGACTGCAGCAGAAATTCAAAGATGCTCACTCCTTTGAAGGAGGCTATTGACAAACCCAGGCAGCATATTAAAATGCAGAAAGATCACCTTGCCGACAAAGGTCCATATAGTTAAAGCTATCGTTTTCCTAGTAATAAAACATGGCTGTGAGAGCTGTACCATAAGGAAGGCTGACTGCCGAAGAACTGATGCTTTTGAATTGTGATGCTGGGGAAGATTCCTGAGAGTTCCTTGGACTGCAAGGAGACGGAATCAATCAATTCTAAAGGAAATCAGCTGTGATTGTTCTTTGGAAGGTCAGATACTGAAGTTGAAGCTCAAATACTTTGGCCACCTAATGAGAAGAAAAGACTCATTGGAAAAGATCCTGATATTGGGAAAAATTGAAGACAAAAGGAAAAGGGGATAGCAGAGGATGAGATGGTTAGATAGTGTCATCAAGGCAATGAACATGAATTTGGGGAAATTCTGGGAAACAGTTGAAGGGTAGGAGAGTTTGCCGTGGTTCATGGGATTGTAAAGAGTTGGACATGACTTGGTGACTGAATAACAGCAACAAATGCCAGCATGTCCCCAGCATAGATAATTATTATCTTCTGTATTTGAGAACACTGCTTGCATGTTCAATGATGGGGGATCTGCAACTTATTCATTAACGAATAATGATAATGTATGAACAGTACTAGTTCCAAAGAAGATCCCAAATAGAAACACACCAAATAAGTGAAACAAGATCACTCTGCTAAACCAGACAAAGAATGATCAAGTCAATATTCTGTGAACAACTAGATGCATTGTGAAAGTTTACAAGCAAAACGCAAGACAATAGTCCTGTTCTACTGTTGTTCCTTAGTAATTAATATTTAAATACTGATTGTATAAGTACTACGAATCTATCCAGTTTAGTAGTTACTGATGGATGGACCAGTACTCTTTAAAACTGCATTGTTGTTGGCTGGTCTTGAATCTAACATCATTTCATAAAATACTAGAGACAGATTCTGGTAGCTGAATAAAACATTTCGTCCACCTATTTTCAATTGTTTGTGTCCAAGCAGAACTTGGATACTAGCCTGATTGGATACTACCCTATTCCTTTCATTCCCATCACATCTGGAAGAAAATAGACCAGGAAAGGATGAGAATTGGTTTGGCTGTTCTTATGATTTTGTTGTTGTTGCGATAAAATTGACGTTTTGGTGCCCCTAAATACATACCTCAAGAAATCATCAGTTTACACACATAAGATAAAGCAACAGAAACCTCAGAATGTTTGTTACATTTATTAAAAATGTGCATTTCTTCAATCAGGTTTGCTGTTTTGTAACCCAAGAAGTCCTGCATTATGTTTATATCAATACCAGCGATCAAACATTTTGTTCCTCTCTTCATGCAGGCGAATTCTTTTTTTTCATTTTTCCAGGCTGAATATAATACCTAAGATAGAGTGTAGAAGTTAAAAGTGTACATTTATGAGAATTAATTTGTATTCTACAGATTAAACACCGGATCATTCATCAAAATACAAATACAAAATCGTGCAATTTTTTTGTTCTTTTCGGTGAAGTACTCCCCTTTGTTTTCCATAAGTTGCGAATTTTTATATTAAATTCCTTATCGGGAGAAAAAAAGGGAAATGCCTTTGATCAATTTGCAAAGCCTTAATTACATAAGTTAGCAACCTTGGAAATTAATGATGACCGAGTACCTGTGCATGCCTCAGCATAGGATAGCAGCTGGCTGACCTTATCTGGGCTTGCTTGGAATTCAAGGGAGGTCTTAAGCTGATAATATAGGTAGTCCTTGATTTATGACTATAATTGACCCCAAAATTTCTGTTGCTAAGTGAGACATTTGTTAAGTGAATTTTGCCCCATTTTTACCATCTTTCTTGCCACAGCTGTTAAGTGAATCACTGTAGTTATTAAGTTAGCAACATGGTTATTAAGTGAATCAAGCTCCCCCATTGACTTTGCCTGTCTGAAGGCCGCAAAGTTTGATCGCATGATCCCAGGACCCTGCAAACATTATAAATCTGAGTCAGTTGCCAAGCATCTGGATTTTGATCAGGTGATCATGGGGAGACTGCAATGGTTGTAAGTGTGAAAAACGGTCATATGTTGCTTCTTTCAGTGCCGATGTAACTTTGAACGGTCACTAAGTGAACTGCTGCAAGTTGAGGACTGCTTATATTTGAATGGAAGACCTGGAATATTGGGGGTTATAAGCTTGATTGAAAATTTGAAAAGCCATCCTAGAAAAAGGCAGTGCCAAATCGCTTCCACAATCCTGCCAACGATTCCAAGGAGTCATGACCAGGAAATCAGTTAAGCTCAGTTTGAAGAAGGCTTTGAGCAGGGAGGTGTTTATGACCTTCAACAATTGCCAAGAGAAAATAGCTACAGTTAAGTTCTTTTCACGTAAAGCTTAAATGTTCTTGCAATATCAGAAACAGCCAATGCATCAAACTGGCGGCAGTGCATCATTGACACGTTACGGTGTGTATATCTTAGAAGTTTCCTAAGTAAGCCTACTCTGTAAGCCTGACATGGCAACCGTAAGTCCAATGAATGTCACATTCCCATGGTATGTGATGCTAAGCATTTGGAGGAATATTAACCATGAAATAAGCCTTTCCTAAATCCCAACAGCCTGCAAGGTGACAGTCAGCTTGACTGTTTCTGAAAACTACACAGTGGGATCCATTGAGGACAACAGAAATCCTTGGATTGTAGGGTAGATTTGGGAAGTTGAAAAAACATTTCAAAAGAAAGCAATGGCAAACCACTTCTATAGAATTACTAGCTGACCCGGCCACGCGTTGCCGTGGTTCAGTTTGTGGCGGGCCGCCCGGCTCCGTTGACGTCCCCGGCAGCGGCGGTGCCATTCCCGCCCCCTCCGGTCCCGGCGGCGAAGCAATTCCCAGCCCCGCTGCGCCTGGCGGCGAAGCAACCACCGGCCCCGCCGCGGTCGGCGGTGAAGCAATTCCCGGGCCCGCCACGCTGTGCGGCGAAGCAATTCCCGGCCCCGCCACGCAGGCGCACTGGCGAGAGCGGCTGGAGGCCCTTCCGCGTTCCGCCCGACCTTGGGTTCGTGCGCAGGCACGCGGGTGGTTGGCGGGCGGTGGCGCCCGTGGGCGCCCGGCACGTCTTTTGCGGCCGTCTGGGCGACCGTCTCGGACATATGGCGAAGTAAGTAGTAGGCCGGAACCCGCTCAGAGGGTATGCCGACCATCCCGTAAAGTCTGAACCCAATCGGTTCAGTACTTTCCGGGATTACTTACCAGACACAAAGGCGCCTAATTTTTTATATATATAGATAATCTAATCTAATATAATTGTATATTATATTATAATTGTATATTATATAGTACTACTACAGTATTAGAGGATCTGTCACAAAGAGGGGGGGGATGAGCTTATTCTCCAAAGCACCTGAAGGCAGGACAAGAAACAAAAAATGGAAACTGATCCAGGAGAGAAGCAATCTGGACTTAAGGGGAAACTTCCTAACAGTGAGGACAATTAACCAGTAAAACAGCCTGCCTTCAGACGTTGTGGATGCTTCATCACCGGAAGATTTTAAGAAAAGACTGAAATGGTAGAGTCTCTTGCTTGAGCAGGGGTTGAACCAGAAGACCTCCAGCTCTATTCTGATTGATTGCGGGACCACTTGGGGACCAAAGCAATTTTAGATGGATGCAATGGTATGCCGAAAGTACAGATAGCCATCAACTAAGCAATGGTTCAAAGTTAAGGCAGACCCAGAAGAAGCTACTTAAGGAGTTCTGATGTCCACTTATGACTTGCGGCCTCAATTAAAGTTGCAAGTCAAGGACTACCTGTACAGGAATGAATTGCAGAAGAACCCCAGGTAAAGCAAGGTTAAAGGCTTGTCTACATACATTTGTGTGGTTACACTACATAAGAAAGATAAAGAAGACACTATAAGTAACTGTGTGACTCTTACATCAAAATGTCTTTGAAAAGAGATTGGGAATGATCTTATGATGGTGCTCCTGCATGCCTTTGCATTCTAAGGACGCCATCCTGTTAGATAACATCAACTTGTTCTGTCAGCAATACATTTCTCATGTCTTCATACTTCTCCTTTCCACACCATTTCATTCACAGTCTAAGGCAGTGGTCGCCAACCTGTGGGTCAGAGCCCACCAGTGGGCCGCAAGAACATTTTGATAGTCCACAGGAAAAACTGGAGCTTGGATTTGAATTTTTTTATGATGTGTGTGAGTGTGAGTGGGTCATTCTCTTTCTGCATGTGTGTCTCTCTCATTCTTTCTGTGTGTGTTTGTCTCTCTCTCATTCTCTCTCTCCCTGTGCCTGTCTCTCTTTCTGTCTTTCTATCTTTCTCTGTCTCTCTTTCTGTGTGTGTGTCTCTCTCTGTCTCTCTCTGTCTCTCTCAAGCAGGAACAAATATCACACAAAAATGTGTAATATTTAAAGAAACTTCAAATATTTTTCAATTGTTAAACTAACTTTAGTAATTTTGCTACAATTAAACAACCTTTAAAAGTTTGTTATCATTAAATAAGCATTTTTGATTTTGTTATAATAAATAAGCTTTTAAAATTTTGTTATATTAAATACGTGCCATTTATATTAATAAAATGGAAATGCTAAATTCATTATTTTACAAATGTATGTACCTTTTTAAAAAATTCATATTGGTCGTCCACGCGATTTAAATTATGAATTTAGTGGTCCCGAGGTCCGAAAGGTTGGCAGCCACTGATCTAAGGTATATATGTCAACCACAAGGCCCAAGGGCCACATCCGGTCCATGGCCTGCAGTGAGCTAAGGTAGGTCACAAGTGGGCCATGGGAACTGGGGTAGGGCTCTGGAAGACCCGCAGTGACCATGGGGGAGCTGCGACAGCTACGGGTGCAGAGGTTGCCACTGATGGGCACAGGGAGGTATGGGGAGTTGGGAGGGGTGACCCATGGCACCGACAACAGCAGTCGAAGTGGCCCACGATGAAATCGAGTTTGACACCCGTGGTCTAAGGAAACACAATTGTCTAGGTTTCACTACCTGTCTCCTCCCCACAATCACGGTATTAGCTGGTTCAGTGAGTAATTTTACTACAGCTCTGCTTCATGAATCAGCTATTTCTATAACAACAAAGAGCATAAATTTAGTGTGTGGGGGAAATGAATTAAACTGTCACACTTGGGACACAATTCCAGACTCCACTTTTTTAGCAGAGTTTTTTGGGGGGTGGGGGAGCGGCACCAGACAAGAGGGTAGCGGCACCGGACAATGACATCACAGGGTCCTGCGCACGCTCAGAAAGAGTGTAGCGGTGCCAGGAGATGACATCATGAGCCGCGACTCAATGCTTGCGACTCGTCTGGGCACTCGCTGCCTAAAATGTTAGCCATCGCTGGTATAAGGTCTCCTGCTTAAGCAGCGGGCTGGACTGGAAGACCTCCAAAGTCCCTTCCAGCTCTATTCTGATGGATTGAAAGACTTTTGCACATGTGAATCATGTCATAAACAGGAAAGGCCTTGACTGTATGGTCAGGCACCCCCATCTTCCCACCAACTGACATTAGGAGTGGGAATATATATCCATCTCTAATGTATGGCTGCTTCTCAGCTCTGAATCTGCTCCTGGCATTGCATTTCTTCCTGTGGGCCCTTGCCTGTACAAGGCGGGCTACTTTTCATTGGCAGAAAGGAAAACTTACATGATCTATTAACTTACTTTTTCACCATTAAACTAATCGTTATACAGCCTGAGATAGAAAAGAAGTAAATACTTGTACAGTCTCTAATCCTAGAGGGAGTGTTAATCAAAACAAAATTATGTTACATTATCCAAGCTGTCAATATTAATTTTAATCTCATTTGCAGCTAGAGCAAATCCTGTAACAGCATAAATAATATATTGGGATTTATTTCCTAATAAGAGCTTTGATTGCTCAGTTACAAGCAAATGAGATAAATTAAACCCAGAAAGAAGAGGTATGATCCAAACCAAGCTTTAATGAGCAGATAGGGGACTTTTCAAAGATCTCTGGAAATGTTCTTTGCAATGACCCAGAAAAACAAAAGTCGGTTTTTACCTTGGTATTAATCTAACTGCTTTCAGATTTGAATCTGGGTTATAAGAAGTTCTCAGGAGATCCATCATAGCTCGAAATGGTCACTAAGCGATCAGTCATAAACCCAGGACTATCTGTACATTTTGGAGGAACTTCTGGCAAAAATGCCATCAGGAGACCATTTATATGCTCTTTATCTCTGGGCCAATTTTGTCCCCATGAGGAAAATTTGGCAGAACAAGTCTTCCGTTCCTCTTCCTCTTTTCACTTACCGGTAGTCCTCGACTTATAACAGTCACTAACGTTTCAAAGTTATAAGGACACTGAAACGTCCGACTATTTTTCACAGTTAAAAGCATTGGAGCATCTCCATGGTCACGTGATCCAAATTCAGACGCTTGGCAACTGGCATGTACTTATGACGGTTGCAGTGTCCCGGGTTTATGTCATCCCTTTTTGCGACCTTCTGGCGATCAAAGGCAAGGGGGAATGGCAGATTCACTTAACAAGCATGTGAGTAACTTAACGACTGCAATGATTCAATTAAGAAATTTTGGACTCAGTTGTGGTGGCATGTCGAGGATTCCCCATATTTACACATTTATACACTTATAGCAAGCAAGACAAGAAGGGCAAGAATATCTGAGGGCTACAAGAAAACTGCCACCTATTATGAGCATCAACAGAGGCCAAACTTTGCCAGTGGACCTGCCCATGGAAAACACTGCCCCCCCAAAAAATCACAGGGAGTAAAAGTTAGAGAAGAAGATCTTTATTCCTTTGTGAGGTTAATTTGAACCAAAGCCCTGGAAAACTGGTTCTTCAGAGGTCAGAGGTAGAAGCAGTGGTGTCAATCTATATCGGAAGCTGTTGGTTTTTGAAGAGATGTGTCTGGATCTGCTCTGATTGTGGGAGTTGGGATTTTAGTCTGAAGTCCTAGGATTGGCAGTACAGATATTGAATACAGCTTCAGAGCCTATCTAGGTTCAATTGTTATTTTGTTCTTGTCTTCCTGGCTAACTTCCGGGCGGAGGCTCCGTGGTATCCGTAGCAGAACATCCAGGTTTAACCACAGTTTCATTCCATACAGCATCAACCCCAAATTTATTTTCGCCAGGATCAGAATGTATTTTGCCAAGTGTGTCAGGACACACAAGGAATTTGCCTTAAGTGATCGTGCTCAATACCTACACACATACACAACAGAATACAATCAAGATACATTCATGGTCAGTTTGAATAAATAAGCATAAACAAGATCATTTGTTGATATGCATAATCATGATCATTTATAAACATAGGCATATGTAGGCATAATCAAGTAAGTATATAAGTATAAGATGCATTCATAGTCTTAAAGTACGTAACATTCATCATGTCTTGTTGTAAAGTGCGGACAAAAACCATTTCATCTTGTCGCAAAGGACACCCTTTGCACTAACACTGTCCTATGAATCAGCTGTTTAGTAGGTTGATGACATGAGGGAAGAAACCGTCCTTGTATCTGGTTGTTTTGGTTTGCAATGCTCTGTAGCGTCGTCCAGAGGGGAGAACTTCAAACAGATTATGACCAGGGTGTGAGGGGTCCATAATTATTTTCCCCGGTCTTTTTTTGGGATCGTTCAGTGTATAGGTCTTCAATGGAGGGGAGTTTTGTAGCAATTATTTTTTCTGCAGTTCTAATTGTTTTTTGAAGCCTATGTTTATCTTTTATTGCTGTTTTGCCAAACCAGACAGTTATTGAGGTGCAGATTAGGGACTCGGTGATTCCTCTGTAGAACTGAGTTAGCAGTTCCTTGAGTAGTTTGAGTTTTCTGTCTCAGAAAGAACATTCTTTGTTGTGCTTTCTTAATGATATCTTTGATGTGGGCTGAACATTTTAGATCTTGAGATATTGTACAGCCCAGAAATTTGAAGGATTCTATTTTTGTTACTATGTTGTTTGATAGTGTGAGAGGAAATAGAATGGCCTGCTTTCTTCTAAAATCAACTATCATTTCTACTGTTTTGAGTGAGTTCAGTTTTAGATTGTTCTTTTCACACCACAAGGCTAGTTGTTCAATTTCTTTGTAGGCAGATTCGTTGTTGTCTCAAATGAGGCCAATCACTGTTGTACCATCTGCAAATTTTAGTATTTTGACAGAGGGGTCTTTTGAAGTGCAGTCCTTGGTGTATAAGGAGAAGAGAAGTGGAGAG
>JANHFO010002903.1:98996-126320 GCA_032468095.1 Pareas carinatus | reverse complement strand
CCACTGACTTTGCTTGTCAAAAGTTTGCAAACGGGGATCACATGACCTGGGGACACTGCAACCATCATAAATATGAGCCCGTTGCCATGCATCCGAATTCTGATCACATGACCACAGGAATGCTGCAGCGGTCATAGGTGTGAAAAATGATCAGACGTCATTTTTTTCAGGGCTGTTGCAACTTCCAACATTCACTAAACGAATAGTTGTAAGTCAAGGACTATCTGTAAATTTCTGGTATTTAGGGAGAAGGAGGAGAGTGGTAAATGAAACAGATGATGTTACTTAATGTTTGACATTTTCATTCATGAGAATTTCTTCTCCTATTTGGAATACACCTGGGCACCTGAACAGCACCAACAATCCTCTTACGTGGCTGTTTGAAAATGCTTCTCTATTAGGTGTACCATATAGGGCCTGCAGGAATCCAGACAACTGCTAGGTGATGTTAAATATTTAATCTTTTGAATTTAGCATTCATCCAGGGTTTTTTTTGAAGTTGACAGTATATCTATTCCTTCACAAGTAAGAAGGGCAACAGAGAAAGAAAAGGCCAGCTGCAAGGCGTAGAGACTCTGTTCACCCCGCATCTAATCCAAGCTGTGTTGAGACAGTGACTGACTCAGCAGCAGTGGCAAAGGAATGAATTTTGGAATTATGATAAGGGAATGTATGAGTGAATGGAAATAGTGCCGCATTCAATGAGACAGTCCAAGTACAGATTTTTTTTAATATAATCCATTTCAGATCAGAGGCTAAAACATACAAATCAAGGTGCACTGCTTTCAAGATTCAGCTCCTTGTTCTTTGAATCCAGAGGCTAAATTTTTAATCACGCCAGACATAAAAATCAATGTTTGGGTAATAAACACCATATCACTAATCTCAATCTATCTTTATTACGGTCACAGGCCAGCAAATAAAAGCATTAAAATAATACTAACAGTCGAAAATAACAGTAAAAGACAGAGTAATATATTATTATTGGTGATGGATTAGCAGTGAGTGGTTAAAGTTTGTCTAATTTTACATACAACAGAGCAGAATTTCACCACATTGAGAGAAACTGCTTCATACTTGTCTGGTAACAGTAGCTGCATGTAAAAAAGATCAGTATTTCCTGGATATTTTATTAGGTAAGGTGTTATGGTGAGTCTGTGAGTCCTTATAGAAGATGCAGTATAGCAGGATATGAGCTCCTGGTCCACAGGGGCACAGTCTCAGCTCATATGGTATTTTTTTGTATCAGCCCTCCAAAACTGCTGTGGAAAGTGCATTGAAGTGTGCTAAGGTTAATGCCCTTCAGATTTTTGGGACAGTTATTTGCTATAAATATCTCACTGCTCCAAAGGGAGGAATTTAACTGCTCAAATAAATATTCTTGGGAAGAGCAGCCCGATCTTGTTGGATTTCCATATCTTTAATGCGTTGTTTAAGTACAGTAAGTGCATACTCATATCTCATCATTAGAAGCACTTCCCTGGAGAAACCGAGATACTGGAGTTTTTATGAAATAATCCAGAACCATACTTTGATTTGAATTTTGTCATCTTTAAGGAGAGAACTCAAAACTGTAGGGAAAAAGAATAGTTTTACCCAACGTGCAAAAATGTAAATCCATGCACCTGTTTCGATTTTGGCTAGTCCTGCCTCCCTCCTTAGTACTGTATTTAAAAAGCAGTGCACTACCTGATATATGGCTCTGAGGAATTTGGACTGCATCCTTTCCAGAGGAGTAAAACAGGAGTTGTGCTGAGCACAAAGAGTAATTGTGTGCGAGCAATACAAACCAAGGTGCACTACAATCAAGATTCAGCTCCTACTATGAATCCAAAGGCTAAACTTGAATCACATAAAAATCAACGTTTGAGTAATAAACATATCACTAATAAAGTCAGACAGTATTCATATTGATATGGACATGAACTAGAAATCTAGACCATATCATCCCCAGCAAGACTATTTCTATACAGTGGGATCCAATGCATTATTTTGAGATTATTTCCAACAGTCAAAGGTAATACTGTATACTAATTAGGAGAGTGGAAGTTAAGAAAGATGATTGCTTTAAAAATAAATAAATATATAGAACAATATTAGTACAATAGGGTGACAGCATGGGTAAGCCAATCATCTCATCACACAAATGCTGCAACTTATGTACCTTGCCAGAACATGAGGGTACTTGCGTGAAGCTTTCATTGTACACATTATTTTGGCATCGCTGCATTTTGCTGCAGATGTGTTTGGAAGGAGGTAACACACACACACATGTATGTATGTATGTATATATTCTGTAGAAAATTTATCTAGTAACAGATCCACAAAAAAGTTCCAAATCTTCTTAGAGAAAAAATATGCATTTTTAAAAGCATCTGAGAACACAAGAAGCTTCTTGGATAAAAAAAGAAACGTCTTCAAGGAAAGAAACAAAGGAAATCAGTTGCCTTTGAAAGTCACCTTAGGGACAGCCATGACCTGGATGACTGAGAATCTCCATAGACACTCTTCCGAGAGATAGTACTAATTTTGCAGCACAATATTAAAGATGCCTTGCATCAGATATCGCTTTGCAGATTGTTTCATCTCTTAGATTCTCATCTTAAAGCAGGCTTGGAACTTGAATACAAAACTTCATAACACATTTTATTCGTGATTCTAGGTTTTGTGTTTGAACTAGAAATAACAGCTGTATCCTAAAAAATTCTTTGAAAAATGATTATACCAGTAAAAGTTTGGATTTCCTCAGCTTCAAGTTTTTTGGAACGCAAAAAGATAAATTTGCAGGAGATATTTTCTCCCTAGTCACCACAATTAAAACGTAACCTTAAGAGATAAAGAATTTGAAACATGGAAGTTTAAGGAACATAAAGTTCCATATTTAAATTCCTAATACTATACTGGAATGTTCAAATCAAACTTGGATGAATTGTTTGGATCAAATTGCCATTTCCCCTTTTCTCAACCAACGAAGGCTGTTGAGTACATATGCTCAAAAACTTCCAAATATAAAAGATAGTCCTGCTGCTGCCTTTAGTTTTCCTTTGCATTCTTCCCTTTCCAACTATTAAATTTGCAATTGGGAAAGGAAAGAAGCTAGTTTTGACAAAGACTGGTGATGATTGTTGCTAAGGCTGAGCTAATGATGAGCCAAGCTTAATTTTCTAGTGTTTTCCTTAAGCTGAGATTTAAAAATCACACTAGTCCCAAACATGTTCCATGTTCCATCTTTTTTCCACTTGCTTCTCCTTTCGAAACATGCATATTGGGTATGCATGTGTGGAATTAAGCTGTTTTAGACAATACAGAAACATCGTTTATATGTAATTACAACATCTGAAAGTAGAAAATGTGCTACAAATTAGTTTACAGTATAAACCCATTAATAAGGGGGCTTGCTTTGCTTAACCAACAAACTATACATATGGAACAAAATCTCATGAATGTTAAATCTGTGCATAAATTTTATTCTGCAAGAAGCACTTCTATTTTGTATTCTTGACTTTAAATAGTCTAGTCTGAATCACTGTTCATTTTAGCTGGCAGATATTCTAAGGATTATATATCATTCCTTCTCTGTATAACTGAATTTGATTTAGATGACATCATGGAAAGAAGTCAGAATAGAAAAATGGATATTGATTATTAAAGCTGCTGCTCTCACAACACAAAACTAATACAGTTCATTGAAATAAAGTCAGTTTTTTTAAAGCAAGCAATGTCTCTGTAAGGTAGAAATTTCAGGCAGTTCAAGATAGTTAACAAGTTGCAATTTTATGCACACTTTCCCAAAAAAAAGCTTCATGAACTCCTTGGAACTTAGTGCTGAGCATAACTGATAACTGATAAGTTATGCATAACTGATGCATACCTTTGTCAGTCATAAATGGAGTGGAAACCCTGCAGCAGCAGCAACAAATATTTGCAACCACATTTTATTCTTGGTTAGATGCTCCGAGTATCTGCATATATATATCCAATTGAATTTTATCCTTTATTATATTATATTGGTATTTCTAATGTAACAATCTGCTATAGTAATTAACATAACCTGTTTCCCCACAATTTGCTTCTCTGTGTTGCATGGGACAGAATAGCCTTCAACAAACATCAAAATAACCAAAAGCTTTGCTTTAAAACAACAAAGCAAGTGAACATTTGAATAAAAATACAGAACAGTAAAAGTATTTTTCTATTGTGTTACGTACTTGTTTTCTTTATAACAGACAAGCACAGCTCATTATGTACAAATTAACTGCAAAAATATCATATTTTGAGTAGATTTCATACACGAGTGTAGGATCTAACTTCTTGTCCCAGAAGGAAACAAACTACGGTACTTTCCCGCTGTTGCCAAGAAAACTCCATTGATGTACCCATAAAATAACCAGTTGTCAAGTCACTGTTAATACATAACAGTAGTCAGTTTCTTTGATTCATGGCAATGTTAAATTGTAGTCAAATAGCTTATTACTTCATATTACACTGCATTCCCTTAGAAGTTACTGTTAGAATTGGAAATACTTGTCCAGATATCTGAAAACAATGAGCTAATGAATTCCTATTATAAAATTCTCTAATTGTAATTTCATTTCTGTAATTTCATTGTTATTAGTGACTATGAATCTGTTATTCATCATAAAAGAACCCAGATACAGAGTAGAAAATCGGAGCAATGCATTTCCTTAGTATGATATGCTTATTTCTGAAATTGCTTTGTAACAGCCATTACAGTAGCAATTCAGAGTAAGTGGTGCATTTCTAAGATCCTACTTACAGAAACCAAAATATTGGATTTAAAAAAAAATAGGAATAAATATTTTCCCCTCTGTACTATCACTTACTTTGCAGGCCTAAACTTTCCGGAATACAAAGAAATTAAAGAAACATGACTGTGCAATTTAGAAATTTGAGTACAATAATCCAGTGGTCCCCAACCCCCGGTCCGTAGACTGGCACACGGCATGTCAGCAACCAGGCTGTGCAAAACCATGCCACGTCCAGTCCGCGAAAAAGCTTTCTCCAGGGAGCCAGTACCCAAAAGGTTGGCGGGCACTGCAGTAAACCATAATTTGTTTATTTTATTTAATGTATTTTTATATTCGCCCAACACACACATGGGTGATTTTGTGTGGCTTACAAAATTTAAGAAATCCAACTATATAATAAAAACTCATGTAAAAAGCGAACCCTATCCCTCATGGTAGAAAAACCACAATCACACTTGACTGGTTCTATTTCTATTGATGGTTCCCACTGTCTGCTGACAAAACCACATTTTGGAGGTGTTTAGGATCAATCCATTCACCAATGAGATTTCTCAAAAGCAGCCTTGCTTTGATATCCATTTCTTTGCTTACCATCGAGTTACAGGAAAAATATATATGATTTTTAAAAAGGTTTTATCCAGTCATATGTTATACTTTAATCAGTTATTATTTCAACTGAGTAATAAATTACTATTCCTTGAAGTATAACTGCAAAATCAATTTTATTACATTATTAATAGCACTGTACATACTGAGTACTTGTTTTTCCCAGAAACACATGGGGAAAATGTCTGTTGGTCTAATCCTATTAAAAATAATCTTAGATGAAAATATGAAAGTACAGAAAACCTGGTGAAAGGAACTCAAAATTCTACTAAAATTCAGAGTTTCTAGATTTAAAAAGGAATTATATTTAGGTTGAATTTAGCAGTAGTTCTCAAGTGATAATACAGATAGAACTTGCTAACCGGCTGCCTTATTCAGAGATCTTTCAAAGTTGCCACAGTGCTGAAAAAATAACTTTATGATCAATGCCCCTACATTTACATCATTTGCAGCATTCCTCAGTCCCCAAGCCCTGGTCCGACACCAGCAACCAGTCTACACAAACAAGCCAAGCCCCATTTGTGGGATGCAGGCAGCACACAAAACCACATCACCTCCGGTCCTTAGAAAAACCTTTCTCAATGGAACTGGCTCCTGGTACTCAAAAGTTTGGGGGCCACTGGTCTAGATAAATTGCCTGATTCCCCCCCTCCTGAAAAAGATTGCTTAAATAAGCAAAGGAAGGGGACCAGGATATTTTGGTAAATAAACTCTCCTGTGTCTGATCTGTTTTTTCTGCTCACATTATAGACCAGAGATTGGAGTGAAAGGGATTATAAAAGAATAAACAAGCACAGAATGGGGAATATACCAGACTGCTTGTACAGCATGCTTGGGACTCTCAGCCCTGGGCATGCTTGGGACTGCCAATATCATTGCACTCCATTTGATATGTATTGTGTGTCTGCTTACTCTCTTGAAATCTTTTTCTCCAGTCAATGTAAATACAAACATTAATTCCCTTCTTGTTAATTATCACAGCACTGGGATGAGCTTTCCAAAAGGTGGGGGAGTGGGAAAGTAGACCACAGTTGCGATCACATATTTTTCCATTGAGGGGGAAATGCTTTGCTTAATGACAGAGTTGCCAATTCCAATGGTGGTTGCTAAATGAGAACCACCCATACATTATATAACAAGCAAGTCATTATCGCTGACTTCAGCAGCTTCTACAAATCCAATATTTGCTTTGACTTTAAACCAATATGTAAGCACTCATTTACGTATTGGTAGGGATAATATATGAAAAACTGGATTTTAATTTAATCAATTGCAAGTCTGCTTTTGCATCACTAAGATTCAGATTTCCATATAATTTATATTTTTAACAGAAATGAGTTGCAACCTTATATGAAAGAAATATATTAGCATTCACTGCAGCAACTATGCCCTCAGGTTCTTATATGCTTTTTAGAAGTAAAACCTATTGAACTCAAACACCGCATATCCAAACAACTGGACTTTGTGTCTGCAGATCTTGCATATAAACATTCTGTTTTATCAATGAAACATCTGCTTGTTTCATTTTATGTGCTAAGTGAACATTTAGTTCATATTCTGTACACCGTGAGAACTGAATTTAAATCAGCAGTATCAATACTACAAGATATTTATTAAATTAAATCTTGAAGACATGCAGAACGGTATATTGGATTTTTAAAAATTATTTTTGTAGAGGAATGACGTTTTATTGGTTTATGGCTTACACTTAAGCATTATTTTTATGTCTGTAGCATAGTTATCAAATTATTTAACAAACATTTCATTGATGATATCTTTACTGTATTTCTTAACTTAGAATGTATCTAATTTAAGAATTGGGTATGGAGTATGTGGCAATTTTCAATTGTAGGTAGAAAGTTTTTTTTTTAAAAAAAGTAAAGCTAACAGTTTATTTACCTGGGAGCACGCCCCACATAGGCACAGAGAGAATTGCACTGAAAAAGATTCACATTTGGTAGATGTTAAAATTCTTGAAAGAAATCCAGAAACTACTTATCCTTGTACCATATGTTTTCAGTTTAATATAAAAGAGTTGGGTGTTTTTGCCAATGCTGGCATCTCCTCCAATTCTTCCCTTTGTGTGTGTGTGTATTATTACCTGTGGTAGAAGTGAGGATCTATTTGCCAACTTTGTTTCCTTTTCATTCCAGATGCTGCATCTCACAGACCATATCTCATTCATTCACTCTCTCCTGAGCAAACAGTTGCCAGGCTTGGTTATTAAGTAAAACGAAATTAACTGCATTTAGTGTGGTAGATAAGAGGTTATTATGTAATTTCAGAGGAACCAGGTGAGCAGGATGCTCCTATGTTTTGGAGCAGGGCCACAGCGCTGCAGCACTATCCGAATTTACAGCATTTCCTTTAATGGAATTACGGAAAAGACGGTTTTCCTAAGGCATTTTTTTTTAAAAAAAACCCAACAGCAAAATCTATTTTTTAAAGGAAACGTTTAACTTTTACCCACACCCACTCCAATGATTTCATTGATCTAATTCTTTTTTTTTTGACAACGAAGCCCCAGAGGGCATCACGTTAGTTTTGTTGTGGTTGTTATTTTTGAAAGCTGAGATGCTATGATACTAGAGCCTCCTTAGTGACAGCAGCTCTCTCCCCATGTGGTGGGGATGGCGACGCCTGAAGAAGAGAAACTGTTGTGTATAACCAGGGGAGGGGGCTCGGTGGTAACGGTACTCTGTCGCCGTCGCCTTTGGGCGTTGGGAAACGACGCGGAGGTGCCAAATCCAGACCGGGGTGCGTGTGTGGGTGGGAAAGGCAAGCGAGGCGCAGGCGGGGCCGGAGCGTGAAGGGCTGCAGACCGCCGCCTGCGTTAACTCCCGCCCGGCGCTTGAGCTACCTTCCGCGGCCGCTATTCCCGCCTTGCTAAAGCGCCCAACCAGCGCCGTCCCCTCCCGCCTCCCACTAAGCATGAGGAGGAGGAGAAGGAGGAGAAAAATTGCCCCGAAAGCGCCGTCCCCCTCAGGCTGCTGAAGAGCGGAGCGGGGTGGATGGCGTGCCTGCCTTTCTCCAATCTCAGAAGGGGTTGGTGGGGGAAAAAAACAGCCCCAAACCGAACAACGGGGGTTCAAGGGGAAGAATTGCCAGCCTGCTCAGGAAGGAGGTTTATTTTTCCCTCCGGTTTATTTTCGCCCAGGGACCGAACTGCCCTTGGAGATTTATAGGCAAGCAAAGAAGCCCCGAGGTATCGGAACCCGCGCAAGAGCCCCGCATTGGCTAGAAGGCGCGCCAAAGGAGACTCTCCCTCTCTCCCGGAGCCCGGACAGGGGCCGGCCGCGCCATGCTGACCCGCACCCGCGGAGCGAGTGCCCGGGCGCAATGAGACGAGGCTGACGCTCCCGGGGGGCTGCTTGGCATCCTCCGGCTTCCGCTGCTGTCCGAGGGGGGCGCCGGCGTTGTTAGGCGCGAAGGAGGCATTTAAAGGGGCTGCGGTGGAGCCGGGCTTGTAATTGCCCCGCTGGGCTGGTACGCAGGAGAGGGAGCGCCGATGAGCTCTGCCAGACGATGCCTTTGTGCGATGCCCGCTCCTGGTTGAGGAGAGGCGGGATCGGCGCCCTAACGCCGCGGCGGCTGCTGCTACTGCTGCCGCCTCGCGTCTGACCGACTGCGGCTACTTTTGCGCGGCAACCAGCCTCTCTCCTCTCCGGGGCACCTTTCTGAACTTCCAGGGATGGCCGGTTGACGTGCAGGGAAGGTAACGGCGAAATGGGGCATCGCTACGCGGGCTCGTCCTGGCTTTGACGGGGAAGGGACATCCCGCAAGGCTGCCCTCTGGAGCCAAGGCAGGCAGGCTGGTGGCCCCAAAGGACCAGCCGAATTTGGGAAGCCAGGGGAGGGAGCTGCAAAGTAAAGGGGAAGGGGAGAGAACAGGAGGGAGGGGAAGGGTTAGAAAAGAAAGGTAAGAAGAGTACAAGTGGAGTAGCCCCGTTTCTCACCCCTGGCAAGCAGGCGGATTGGAGACTCTGGTTGCCCTCTTGACCTTATTATGTCTGCACTTCGGAGGAAATTTGGGGACGATTACCAAGTAGTGACCACCTCGTCCAGCGGGTCGGGCTTCCATCAGCAGCAGCAGCAGCAAGGGTCGGCCCACAAGAAGAAGCGCCAGCGGTTTGTGGACAAGAACGGCAGGTGTAACGTGCAGCATGGCAACCTGGGCAGCGAGACCAGCCGCTACCTGTCGGACTTGTTCACCACCTTGGTGGACCTCAAGTGGCGCTGGAACCTCTTCATCTTCGTCCTCACTTACACCGTGGCCTGGCTTTTCATGGCCTCCATGTGGTGGGTCATTGCCTACATGCGGGGCGACTTGAACAAAGCCCACGATGAGAAGTACACCCCCTGTGTGGCCAATGTCTACAACTTCCCCTCTGCCTTCCTCTTCTTCATAGAGACAGAGGCTACAATTGGGTATGGCTACAGATACATTACAGACAAATGCCCAGAGGGCATCATTCTCTTTCTTTTCCAGTCCATCTTGGGCTCCATTGTGGATGCTTTTCTTATAGGCTGTATGTTTATCAAGATGTCCCAACCTAAAAAACGGGCGGAGACACTGATGTTCAGTGAACATGCTGCCATATCCATGAGGGATGGCAAACTCACCCTCATGTTCAGGGTGGGCAACCTTCGCAACAGCCATATGGTCTCTGCACAAATCCGCTGCAAACTTCTCAAAGTAAGTTCAAGCTTTCTTGCCTTCGGTTCCAGTCGTATTGGCTATTTATCATTGCTTTATTTTTGCATTCCAGTTTACATGCGTATGGTTCCATAATTTTCTTAACAGGATTTCACTTAAAATACACACAGTACATGTTTTTCTAGCTGCCACCTCATTGTAAAGAGTTTTTTTAATTTAAAAAATAGAAACATTAGAAGATGCAAGTGAATATGCTAGGATAGTCAGTTGTCAGGAACACTACAAAATGAAATTGTCAGGAACACTACCATGAAGGAGGCAGGGCAAGGGCGAATTTGATTCTCCTTCCTGTATTTTTCAAAGAACTCTTAGAATATTTCTTGTTCTTGAGTTTTATATTTTCACAGTATTTGCATTGCTATTCCCTATAAGGAAATGTCTCCTGATGCACATCTCTCTATGAACCATTTTTCCTTAATCTGTTGTATTATCTCTCCTCTGTTTTCCTTTTTAAAATCATGGTTTCCTGCTTCTGTAGCTCAGTTCCCTTCTTTTTCATTACAGTAGTTAATGAAGTTAATTTTTTTATATAGTTCCCAGACTTTAAATTAAAGCTTCCTCCAGCTTTCTGGTTTCTGGATTATAATCTGAGGTACAATCATTTTACCAGTACAGCTTGTCTTTTTAAATTCTTGATGAAACTACTTGTATTTATTTCTTTTTATGAAATTCTGTTTAACAGTAGTATTCAACTCCTTTTGTAAATAAAAGGAAAAACTATTGCCTTCAAGAGTGTACAGATTTGTGCTTTTTAAATGAACATGACCTTTTTTGTAAACTTTTTATTTTTTTCATATTAATTAAAATAGTACAATGTTTTCTGAGTGTACAACTTATTCATAATTTTAGTTTCCACATTCTTTTCTTTACAAATTATTTGTATAGTAAATATCAAGTCAACAATATTCTATTTGCAGTGCGAATATAAGCTATATGAACATGACTTTTTAAGATTCAGTTATTCCTTTGGAAATATTGATCATTAAGTGTATAGGCTATATGACTGAAGTACTGTAGTTACGGTAATTCTTTTAAGTTCTGAAGATTACATATATTCCTTAAGGTTCAGTATGGTAATGCCATGATCTTATATACCTTTCAAGAACCAGTAAGTTTTAAGTTTAAATATCATTCTGTGTAGCCATTATGTACAGTTTATTTAAAGATGCTGTACAGATCTATTACCTGTTGAAACTTGGGTTATAGGTCATAGGTATAACCTTTTAAAACTAAAAACGTTTCACATGGCCAGTTCATGTTTCAGTTTTGCTGAAACACAGTGCTTCCTTATCTTCTGGTTGTGAGGACAAATCTGTGGGCTGAATGCTCCTCCTCCTTGCTGATACATAGAAGATAAATTTTTCTCTTACTCTGAAACACCAGACTGTGTCTTGCAATTATGCCAGCTTCAAACTGATTTAGCCTGTATATGGCTAATGTTAACACTGGTGGATATGGTACTATGGAAAAGAGCTTAAACTAACAAAAGATATGAATTTGCATTGCCGTTTTGTCATACAGATTATATTTTCATATTATAGTATGAAAAATATATTGAGGAGAACCTAGTGTTTCCTCTTTCTTGCTTTTATTGTAGTTTTTCTGATTTTTGAAGACTATTGTATCAGAAGATCCTGTTTATAATTAAGGATTATGTAGGAAAAAACTCCCTTAGAAATCAAAAGAATTCTGGTTGAGAATTACTACATTGTTACTATTTTAAATTAGGGCAAATTGTTTGACTTCATTAACTTAATTAAGATTCTAATATATATTCAGATAGACTGTCTGGTCCTTTTTTACTTGATTGAGATATTTAGGAGTTTCGTTTTCTGATAATTAACTCTGACTTCTAAATGTTCTTAGTGACTTATGGTGAATAATGATACAACTCTGAGGTGGAAGTCATTAATTTACAATCCATGCTGTGTTTGGTTGAATGCTCATACACTCAGTAAGGCTTACTTTATATTTTTCTGAATAAATGTAAATTATTATTTTGAGAAATTATGGATATTTGTAAACCTCACTTATCTATACTCCAATATATTTAATGAATGATAGCATAAATCACTTCTTGTCACTGAATGAGATTCATAAATTAACATCCTCTCTTGTTCTTTATCTTACAATATTTGCTTATAGAATTTTTAGATATTTTATTATAAATTTTATATAAGGAAATACCACTAATGTGCATAGTAACAATTGCAACTGATTTTATCAGTTATTAAAATGATAATATAAGTATGTGAAATATTCTTGTTAGTGTTCATCTAGTGATTAGATTCTAATCTTTTCAAGGCGCCAATATATACATCGTGGAATGGACTTTATTAGGTTGTAACAGCTAATTATAAAACAGATTGCAGTATTTATCACAGCCCTAAGTTTAAATTAATTATTTTTCCCCCAGATCAAAATTGCATTGTACATTAATTACCCTACTGGTTTATACATTATAAAGTTGATCTTTTCTATAACTGACATGTCTTTACATGTGATTTATTTGATCAAGTAAATGAGGTGTGATAAGTTTTATAGGGGAACATTGTACCCTACAGAATTATAAAAGGTATATGCATCATTTAAAGAGTATTACATTTACATTTATCTTTTAAAAAGTCTCTGTGTATTTTTTTATGCTGTTATGTAACCAAGAAAAGATACGGATTTAGTTGCAAAGCATTATAAATGAGTAGTAACATAATGTATTGCCTCTATTTTGCATAATACAGTTAGAAAATATAAAGTATATTCCTTAACATGAAGTAGCATGTGCATAAAATGTCTTTTCTGTTAGTGAATGCTGAACTTCTCCTATAGTACAGCATACCATTTCAGAAAAATAATTACTGATGACAATTAGGGTATCAAAGCCAATTCCACAATATGTGGCTGACCTGGCAAGAGATAGAAGAAAATCTCAATCTGAAAAAATATGGGACATTTATTTAGCGGGTGAGTGGGCTTGACCAAAAAGGTGTTTGTGATGTGCGTGCATGTGTACACTTTTCTGTTGAGTGTGCAACACGTGGAAAACAATTCTTTTTATATACAACACCCAAATAAAATAGAATAAGATATATTTTCAAAGTCTCAAAGTAATTTTCACAAAACATTATATTGATTAAAGAGTCAGAAAGTGTAAAAAGTTAAAATGTCAAAGACAGCCAATGGAATTTGGACATGGGTAGCACAGTTTATGACATTAGATGTCAAGGCAAGGAAGCACAAGGATTCCTTCCATATAGTACTAATTTCTTTAGTAATCTAAAGTTTGAATCCAGTCTTTCATTCAAGGCCGTGTCCAATAGTTTTTGTCTATGAAAGAACCAGGTAAATTCTTATTCCAGGAGTAGATAATTTTGTCTTCTGGGTGTTAGAATGCAGATTTACAGTCTGCGGTGATGAGATATAGTTTAAATTATCCTTCCACAATTGTGGTGCTGTTCAGATGTATAGATTTCAGTTGTCAGGATTATGAACAATGGTCATGTTGACTAAGGAACTTTGCAAATCGGAGTCACACGCTTAGAAGGTGCCCAGGTTGGAGAAGTCCATTCTAGAACATTTGCCTTATGGAAAATTGTTCCTGTGCAAATCTTATTGAGTTAGATATGTATTATGATAAGGCAGCTGCCGTTCATTTCTTTGAAGCTTTTGTATTTACATATTTTTAAAAGAGAAAAGAAGGTCTTTAAGTGCTGGAAACAATTTAATAAGGAAAAGACTGAATTAATAAAAAGAAAAAGTTTTTCAGAACTAGCTAATATTACAAAATTAAGAGCTTTGAAATAATTTTAATGTAATGCCTTCCTATTTCATGTTTTTTTTCCAAAGTAAATCTATCTCTTGGTTAACAGTATCAGTTTACAAATTAGTAATAGATAGTGATTTCCATGCTGTTATTCCTGTGATATCAGAGGCAATAAAACTAATCAAAATGAATAGTAGCAATAAGTATCAGAATGAATAGCAAAACACACTGTGATGACAAGTTATGATAACAAGTGTTGTGTAGCAGATAAATTAATTCACTAGTCTTTTGACAAGCTATCCATGATGATCTTACCTGCCTCAGATGATTGTTGTGGTACTGAGCTGTTTTTTCTGAGTAAGACAAGTTAACCTAATATATTATGTATGAATAAATCATGGAACAATGTTTCAGCCTGAAAAACTTCAGAAATAACTCATGGTTCACATTAAGATATTTTTCACATAGCCTAAATTTTTTAAATACAGTATTACAATTTCTGTTTTTAAAATTTTATTTAGAAATAGGGATAAAAAAATGTAACAATTCCATATATTTTGGAACAATCTTATATTCTGTTCCTCTTAATGAGAAAGGCACATTTTTTCCTGTAACTTCAGGCCAAATATCATTCAGTATGTAGGCCGCTCTGTGATACACATCAAATGCAGATTGAAAGCAAGATGAATGAACAGGAAAATTCTATAGATGGCTCTGAAATCAATGCTGTATATCTTAAGCATTTCATGTTTAAAATACTTATGTAATAAAAAGACACCAAGAAAAAAAAACATGCTTGTATTCTGGAATGCTGTTTTTTTATTGTTATTTTTGTGCCTTCAAATCAGTATTGACTCTAACCACCTGGACTAGTCCTTCCACTTTTCTTGCCAAGGTTTTTCAGAAATGTTTTCCCGTTGTCTTCTTTCTTGGGTTGACAGAGTGTGACTTGCTCAAGGTCACTTAGCTGGCTTCATGCCTAAAGTGGAACTAGAACTCAGGGGCTCCTGGTTTCTAGACTACTGCCTTAACCACTATGCTAATCTGGCTGTATTTGCTACTCTGTTTCCCAGAAATTAAGACAGAGTTTTATATTGATTTTTGCTCCAAAAGATTCATTAAGGCTTATTTTCAGGAAATGTCCTGTTTTTTCATGTACAGCAATCTACATTTATTCAAATACAGTCATGTCATACCCTTTGTCCACAATGACGGCCTTTTATAGGGCTCTGTTGTGTGTGCCCAATGTGCACACATTTTACTTGTCCCAAATGCATCTGTTCGGTTGACGATCTTAACTGGGTCTTATTTTGGGGATAGGGTTTATAATACAAGCATCCTGAAAAATCATGCTAGGGCTTATTTTCCGGTTGGGTTTCATTTTCGGGGAAACAGGGTATTAGACTGTTTAATAAAAGCTGTTAAGTGACATTTGTGGCTTTCTTTCCTAACAATAGCATATGGTGCCAAAATTAAAAACTTTGATATTTTAAATATAGCCCTCAGTATATATAATATTCTGATAATATTTGGAAATGTATGCAGTTCCATATTTTATATAATTTATATAGTTCTTCATCTGCAAAATGGCATAAACGTTCAGATTGCTGTCCATTCCTGTCCTAAGCATGCTTTCTAAGAGTTTTTACTGACATAACTAGGACCAAAATAGGTATATTTAATCTGTCAATAATACTGATAAATACATAGGTGTCTGGACATTTTAAAAGTTATCCCACAAGAAATAATGCAAATTCGTTTCTCTGCATATAATCATCTTTATGTAAGCAAGTCCAATTAAGAAATAGCTATATTTTAGCAGACATTCATACACAATTGTCATTTTGACAATTATTTTTAATTGATGCAGACTTCAATATGGTTAGAAATTAAGTACCCTATAATTACTTGTCCCATTAATTTCAAGTGTTCTCTACTATAGGTATGACTAAAGCTTTAATTCTATGCATAGATACCTGGGCTTACCTTTTTGAATAGATACTTAAGTTCCACCCATCCCTTGCAAATATAATTATGTTTATTAAAAGGACAGAATCCGTCAGCGCAATAGCAGCCCCCCTTCTTTTCTTGGAACTACTTCCATATGGTTTTGAGTGGGCATTTCATGTGGTAGGAGTGAATATAAGTGAAGATAGTATGGAAGTTTATTTGCATAATATTGAGACTAGTCCAGTATTTGGATCCAATCTTGCATGCATATCTTTATCAGTCTTAATTTTTTTTTAATTTTTAAAGGCACATAAGACTGCTTTTTGTTTAATTTTTAAAGGCACATCAGCCACTAAATCATGAACAAAATAAAGGTTGTGAATCAGTCTGGAATCAAAGGGGATACAGTTAGCCAAGCAGAATAAAATTCTTCTATTGATGTATTTATGTTATCTATCCCTCTTTAGAATGCTAATGAATAATAATTGTACCATCCCACAAAAGGTTCATATCTCTGAGTTAGTTTTCTTACAAGTGTTGAGACTTTTAATCTGCCCTCTTCAAGTGATCCCATCCCACAGGTTGGTTTAGGTAGGAAAAAAGAACAATTTGTAATCTTGTAGGCTGTATTTCCAACAATATTAAGTTGTTTGCTGATCAAATAATTCCTCTTGTTGTTTGGGACTGAGCTCCAGCTGTTAGGCCACATATCACGGTAAGCTTTTACTTTTTCACAGCTTGCTTTATATAAGTTGAGAGGCAGAGAGCTTAGTTTTATTATCCAGTGGGTAAGATTCAAGATTCCCAGACCAGGACATACTCTAGCTCTAAGTCACATAAGCTTGACTTTACATGGCTTAACTAGGCTGCTAGGCTTAACCTAGTCAGAAATCTCTAAAACACCTGACTTTGTTATTGCAAACTAGGATGAAACTGTGTAAACCACTAGATTGCCCTCTGTGTCTACAGGCAGGTTCTCTCTTCTATCCATGACATCCTGGTCCATTTTCTCTTCTTCCATGACATTCTAGGCAGTTCTCTCTTCTGCTCATTGCTTTTCCATGCTACTCAAGGGAATCTTTGCCATTTAGTAATGAGAACAGCATACCTCAATATACAGTGTTTTAAAATACATTTTTTATGGATCATGAGTACCATTATTTTTGCTACAGAAACTTTCTTGTTGCGAATATGTGAAGAGTGAGTCTCTGTATTAAGAGAGGGCAACATTTTTGTATTTAAGCTATTTTTTAACAGGAAACAAAAAAGCGAATGATAGTTGAAGCCTGAAGATTCTGGCTCTGGAAAGCAAATCACAAGTCAAAATACTGCTTTAAACATTATTTGTATTTACTTTTTAAAGGCTATAGTTACTTCAGTTAGCTAAGAAATTAATGTATGAAATCAAAATTCTGGTCGATGCTCACAATATAGTTATATGCAGTAATGATAATAGTTGTGTGACAGCCAAGATGGAAGGCATACAAATTCAATAAATAAAATAATACATGTAGATACACTTGAGTATAATATATTACAGTATATTAGTTTATTGACATAGCTGTTCAGGATCTGAAGATAACTTGGCCCAAACGGGAGTTTAATTAAGTAAAGAGTAGAAAAAATTGTTTTTTGTGTGAATTTCCTTTTGAAAGACAGTTGGATTTTCATAAATGTTATTGAGACCTCCAAAAAGGAATACCATTTGCATAAAACCTGTCTGCTTGGAACCACTTAAGAGAAATTACCTTCTGGTAGTAGGACAATGCTGAGAGAGCTCAAAAGCATTTACTTTCTGCTTTATTTTATAAAATAACATTGTGCCTAATCAGTTTACTTGGAATTTGACTTGGATGATTCAGGGTGAAAAGTACTGTATGACTATCACCTATTGTCATATTGTCTTGAAAATAACTATACAAGTTTATTACTTCTCTTTCTTTCTTTTTCTTTCTTCATGCTTGCTATAGTCTCGGCAAACACCTGAAGGTGAATTTCTACCGCTTGATCAACTGGAACTGGATGTAGGTTTTAGCACAGGGGCGGATCAACTTTTCCTTGTGTCACCGCTTACCATTTGCCATGTGATCGATTCAAAAAGCCCCTTCTATGACCTTTCTCAGAGAAGCATGCAAACTGAACAGTTTGAGATTGTTGTCATCCTAGAGGGCATTGTGGAAACAACTGGTGAGTACAGTGATTTCAGAGACAATGCAGTCATGTGTTTGTATTTTGTTCGTATGTGGTTGTATTTTGTCTGCCACACACCCATAAAAGTAATGCTAGTTAACAAAAATCTATGAAAGTCACCTATGAATACATTAAACACAGTCGGTGGTAATGTTGAAAATTTGGAAAATGTTTAAGAGAATGTGTGTCTGAATATTTAAGAAATAATGAGTGCTACTGCTGAAACATTATTTGAATGGTTATATGTTGTATCTCCCAAATATATTGAATTGCTGTTGTACCGTATAATTTTTTTGATATAAACATACATTAAGAAATGACAGGGACATTTAAGTTGACTCACATTATATACAGGTGAGATTTGTCTGTCTGCCAAAACCCTACAGAGATTATGAAACTAGGTGTGTGATATTTCTTGTTAGAGAATTCTTTCTTTACCAATAAAGCTGGTAAAAATTTACCAATAAAGCTGAGGAGGAAAGCATGCAGTGCTATAATATATATCACTAAACTGAAGAAAAACCATTTCATTAAAAATACTGGGTTGGAAATAATTCAACTGATATTTGTAGTGTGAGATCATTCATCTGAAATGTTTGCTTTTGTCTTGTCTCCCTTCTCCCCCAGTCTTGAAAATGGCACATAAAGAGGATTGGTGTATATTTTGTTGGTAGTTAACTTTGGTGAAGTTAATGGGAATTATCTGTAAGTGTTAACTAGTATCTTCCCTGTTTCAATGATGCATAGAGCCAAAGTGTGTTCTAGTCAATATTTTGGATGTTCTCAATATTTATGAAAATGACCAGACATTTTGTTCTGCCTTAAAGAGCGCCTATTTATCTTCTAATTCCTGTTAATCTCTTCAGCTCTCCCAGGTTCTGCCATTCACTCGCCCTATTTTTTTTATTGCATTGTCATGTTTAGGTTGGCAGAATAAACCGAATATCTTCACTTTGACTGTACCTTTCTTTCTCCCCACCCAATGTGTGAAAATCTCAGCACTGTGAGAACATTAGCACGGTTTAGTGAGGTTGATTTGTTTTATTCACTCCTTTAGAGTATTTATGTGGCTGCTCATCTTAACTTTAGCTAGTACAAAAACTAGCATAAAATTAGAATAGAAAATACAATGAAAAGCAATCATGATAAAATGAAGAGCCAAGGGATGTCAAGCAATTCACTCTCCTGGAAACATGCATTATCAGACTCCACTATCAAGCTGGTCTTAACGCCTTCAGAAAAACTCAGTTTTTCATGGCCTTCTGGAAGGCCAGCAGAATTGCACTTATCTAGAACTCCCTCCGTTTCCTCCCAGGGCAAGGCTGTTCCATAGGGTAACTGCCACAATGGGTCTCATAAAATGTTGCTGTTTCACAGAAGACACTCAGAGCATGCCTTCCTGTCAGATCTGTAAGGATTCCCTTGACCCTTCCTTGGCAAGGAGGTACCTAGTTATCTGAAGCTGAGCTACTAGCTGCTTTATTAAGTAAACCTTAATACAGAATAGTCCTTAACTTATGACCAGTCTCTTAAGATCTGTTTGAAGTTAAAATCTACTTATGACATGATCTCAAAGATACAGCTGCCACAGCACCACCACAGTTATTTGCCCTTATCACCAACCACAGGTATGCTGTAACACCCATCTATTTCCCCTCACCCCACTGAATCCCAGCAGACCTGGGCTTGCTGCCCACCCCACACACTCTTCCGAACGTATCTTTCAATGATCTCTGGAGCTTGGGTTGGGAAAGTAGACGGTGCTACTTTGTCATGTGGCCATGTTGGGTGACTCTAGAAGCATTCACCATTTTTGAGTGGCCACGTTGATTGTAGTTGTTTGGAAAATGGTGGACACTTCCAGAATTGCACTACACAGCTATGTGATAAAGCAACCCATCCTGCTTTGTAACGTGGTTTGCATAGCACTGTGAAAAACTCCAGAGCTTTTCAAAAGGTAAGTGTACGATGGGTGATAGAGGTTGGGGGTTAGGGAGGAAACCCAAGCCGTGAGAAACCAGTGGATGGAGAGAAGTCTACTCTACCACTTGGTTGCTCAAACAACAGCCATAGGACATGGACCACAACCTGCTACTACTGTCATTCAGTACCTGAAAGTGTGTGTCCTCTGGCATACCGAGGGCTACCATCCACAGTTCTCCATCACCATTGCTCTCCAGACATGTTGGAGAGCAGGATCAGCTGTTACCTTGTCTTTGTAGGCAGCAAGCCTCTTTGCTGTCTAGGTAGCCTTTTATTTACTATTTATTCACTTACTCACTTTTTAACTTAATTTAGAATTCTAATAATTATGTCAGTAAGTAATTTGCAAGAGTCAAATGAATGGAGAGAAATTATAGGATAAATAACACTATATATAGTAAAAATAAAAAGAAACATAATTCACGGTCAAAAGATTATCAGTTTGAATATTAATGATTGTAGATAGAGAGTTAAAGTCCAGAGTCTTCAGTTAATTAATTAAGACAATTGGAAAATTAATAGAAAAAGGTTTCTACTGTAAGTAAACAAAAAGTGATTTTAGAATAAGAAATGCACAACTTTTTCACATTATATCTGAATTTTATTAGATTTATTTCAAATAACAGAAATTTTGACATAAGCGAACCCTGAATCTCATTTGCAGTTTGTTTTGTGCATTATATATTTTTTAGACAAAAAAGGTTCTGAATGTTAAATTTATGGTTGCTTAATGTAAGCATTCTGACAAGTACTATGATGGATAAAGCAATGTATTAGTTTCCCTAACTTTAATGAAAACTCTACCCTGCTTGAAATTTCCCCTCTTCTTTTCTTCTTTTTACTGTCAATAAATTAAAGCTAGGGTTAAAGTTAAAATTCAGAATGAACCTGGAAGTGCGTGGCTTTATATATATTAAAATGTATATTTATTACAAATAATTTCCCTCTTGATTGGCATAAAATTATTGATTGAAATTACAGGAATTATAAATATGTACAGTTCTTATCAACAATATACTCTCACATGCACGAATGTGATAGAAGGATTCAAGGATTGTCACTGGGAATAAATCTTCCTTACTTTTGACCTAAACATTAGTGCATTGTATCTACTAGGGGATATACAGAATTCAGAATGATTAACATTATACATGGATCTTGTTACATTATTGCAATTAACTTTGTCATTGATAGCTATATATATATTTTGGTATCTGATGAGTACCTATTTTTTTTCATCTTTTAATAATTCAACCATACATAGAACCTGGCTTTGCTTTTGTCTCATGCGAGATCATATCTAAATCAAAAGAAACAATCCATGGTTTGTTTATTAATTTGGAAACCACGACTTTTTAATGAGAATTTGGCTGGGAAAAGTGTTTGAATTTCCTGGCTGCTCCTACACAGTTATTCCGTGGCTAAGAAAAGTTTGTGAGGAGGTTGTGTGACTGTGATACAAATGGATAATACGACCTTTGTTTGGTTAAGTTATATGTCATTAAGTATAATTATCTAAGGTTTGTACTAAGAATAGGCTGGGTGTTCTGTCAATGCATCAAGTACTGTCCCATAGAATTTGTGATTAAGCTGCTCAGAATTTTTTAAAAATTGTTATTTAAAACTATTATAGCTGCCGAGCTTCAAAGATTCTGCTGGCATTGGAGGCACTCAGATTTTTGGTACTACATATCCTCCTTAGGGCTTACTTGTAAGGAATGGTTTTACAGTATGGCAGGTTTCCTCATAAACTGGGGTGTTCAATAATTTGTCCAGGAACAAATCCTTTCTGTAGTTTAGGACTGGTAGGTATTGATAATCAGTAAATAGTGCAAGGTTGATCCAGAATGTATAATTTCTGATTCAGATTCAGTGCCCTCTTCATATGTGTAAGAAACTTGCCGTCACCTCTTAGTCAATTGTTAGTGTCCGTTGTTTGTTTATATTCTGCACATTTATGCTCTGAGAATTTCTTGTCACTATCAAATTCCTTAATCCTTTCCATCCTTAACTCACTCCTGTACAATCAACATGCTACAAGGCACTGATGCTTTTAGGGAGATATATTTGGCTAGACCACTTTAATGAAGTACTGTACATAGTTCACAATACAAGCATTGGATTAGTGAGTGATAACTTATCATTTCCTAGGGAAGGAGGTATTCCTATGTGCCTCCAGTTGCATAGACTGTGCCTCCATAGCTTCCTCTGAAAGAGGAGGATATTAAGGGTGGAGTGAGGAATGTATCATTAACCTTTAAATGCATTAAATGTAACCCGAAGCTCCCCTCAATGCCCATATCAAACTAAAGCTGCCCTCAGTACCTAGACAGACCCAATTTAAAGCAGACAGCATAAAGAGAGTGCTGACTTTCCTCTGTTCTTCTTGTATTTCATCAAGCATTTCTTTTTATTGTATTATTAAGGTTCTCTCATTTGATCCCAGTTCTTGCGTCAACTGTTTAATTCTACACCAGTCAGTCACTCGATTGGAAATCATAAATTTCAAACTTAGTGTAGTTCTTTACAGGATCTTCAAGGTTGATGTCAGATGTCTAGCAAAATTAGTGTACATGTCTAAATCTCTGGCTGCAATCTATAAGTTGTTCCTTCACCAAGAATCCTCCTTTGGCTAGGACGGTGGAGAAATCATCAGGTTGTAGTGACACCTGCTTTTCCGTTTGAACCATTGAAACAGTACATGTGTTCACCAATCTATCATATCTTTCTGGCAACTAAGCAGTTAGATGACACATAATCATAGTAGCTACACCTACAAGCACTGCAGCACTGTTATGAATTTCCCTCTGGGAGGAGGGCAGATATTGTTCCACTGACAAAGCTGGCTGCTTGATATATTCATCTGCAGCCAGTACATGTGTCTGATGGCTACTTATCAGTGCCAAAGCAGAACACCTCCCTGTGTGCTCACTGAGCATTCCTCCCTGATAAAGATGTAAGCATTGAATATAACATTGTTAGGTTCCCCAATACATTAGCTTCATAGACACTTGAACAGGTCAGTTAGAAATTAATATTTGTTGTATTTTAGGACTGTTACAATTACAGTTTAGACTCACTAAGTTGCATAACAATTAACCAGGGGAATAACACTTATCAACTTTTATTCTTACAAATTTAGCACCCTTTCTTTCTATGTTGCATTTGTTCTCAGGATCAGACTTTCACATTCTTCCTCTTGAGATTTTCTTATCACCAACAATTGCCTGAAAACTGGTCCCATTATAGTGACCATATCAGACAGATTATTGGCTGTAGCAGACATCTAAAGCATCCTGGAAAGTTTTATAGTTGAATCTACTAGTGATTACATCAGTATAAGTGGGCATAATATTACGCCTCTGTCATCAGTAAGGACTAGAACAGGGATCTTATTACAGCCATAGATTTGATCACTGTTGAGTGTCATCTGCTTCAGATTGGCCACATGAAATAATTATGGGAATTGAAGTAGGAAGGTATTTAAATAGCTGAAGTACAAATAGAGAAAAAGTGGACTTTAATTCTTTGAGACATAATATAGATCTCATCTGAAAGCTTTGATGAGTCATACACCAAAGAATGGTTTCTTTCTATATGTATTGCATGCACATATTTTCCCTAGTGGAGCTGTTGAAAGTGAAGAGGGAACCAATTCAGATTTCTCTTCTCCCGAATCCAAACTGAGAACTTCAGTAGTCAGCTGTGAAACTTATAATGAATATTTTGTGAGTAAAATATCTTACATCCAAGTTGACTTGAATGCTATGACTGCTACAAAGTGATTACAGTGATGTTTTAGGATTAGTATATGATTCTCAAGGGAATGGAAAGCCTGCTTAGATAGTACTATTTTCCACCTATCTGTCAACCCTACCAGGTAGATCTGAGCAAGAATCAATACCACAGGAAAGGCAAGACTGTTTTTATTGAGAGTGGCTGTGCTAACAGAATCTTGCAGGTCTGATTGTCTATACTTTCTCCCCTTCTGCTTGTTTTAGGTCAAAGGTGTGTTCTTATAATTGCTTTGCTAACAGATCTGGCCTATCTTCATCAAGGTCATCTTATGCTCTACACTCTATCCTCTGGTTCTTGGTAGCGAGCCCAAGATTATCGGTTATTTCCCTAGTGCTGTCATAAACGCCTCTCTGATATTACCTGATAACAGGTAATAGCGCAAGGAGAATTAGCTGTGATGGAAGGCAATGTTTGCTGTGAAGGAAGAAAGTGAAGCCAAGAATTACATCCGTATATTACATTGTCAGACAAAATACTAAAGTATCTACTGGGAATAGGAGCCTTAATCTGTTCTGAGAAAGATCTGTTGGGATAGTTGAGAATGCTTCAGAATTTGTCTTAATCCTGAAATATTTAGCATATGATTTGAAGAAGCATTTTGTTTGCATTGCAGAGCTCAGAAATCCACTCTAAATTACAGTGTATATTGAAGTTATTTCAGTTCAATTGTCTAAATAGGCATGTCATGAGACATGGCCTTCGTGAGACATAAGCAGTCATATAGTATGTGCAATATAGCTTTTCCTTGATTTTTTTCTAAAGTAAATATGAAAATTGTGGCAAAGTTATAATTCACACTTAGAATATTGCTGGCTTCTAACTCAGAAATTATTGTTTTACTGCTTTTATTTCATTCTATGTATTATGTTTATTCTTGAGTTGAGAGTCACTCAGAGTTTGGTTTAAGATGGTTGGGCATATAAATAAGCACCATTTCTGAAGAATATGAAATGGGATAGGAACATAACTCGCAGCATATTTACTTTTTTTAATCAACTGAAGGCAATTTTAAATCATAGACATGTGGTTTCTGAGTGACACAAAATGTATATTTTGTCTTATTCTGAGCATGAAACAAAATTTAGCTGATTCAAGCAATGTTATTTTGAGAGTTCCAACTATTCTGAGTGTTGGATTGGATTTTGGTTCTGTAACTTGTGCTTAGTTGCTTTTTCCCTCCTTTTCAAACTGTTTCCAGCATGTCAGCACAGCAGCAGGGACCAATTATGATTCTGCTGTTATTAGTTTAATTTGGATGGTCTGGTGTGGGAGTGGAGTTTATAGAGGAAAGAAGAGGTTAAGACAAAGGGAAGATTATTTGCTACTGCATGCCTACTAACTTGCCTAGTATGCTACTGTTTTTTTAAAAAAATTATTATGAGAAAGTTAATAGCTCGTGTAGGTCGATGAGTGCATTGCATGTGGGTTGTATTTTGTTTAATTTTGCAGACAGATATGCAAATATGTGTATGCTCTACTGTTGATGAAGTTGTGAAAATCTTAGCTCAAAGTATGCTGTGCAAGAGCACTTTAGATGTGGTGCTTTTGGTTTACAGAGTGGTGTTTTAGCATGCATTTCAAAATTATGTCTTGGTTTGAGTTGCTTTGTTGATCTTTTACATGTGTATACAATCTGTGCAAGTCCCGACTGCTGTTTTAAAGTTACCTGCAATTAAGAATCACCCTTCCCCATTTTCCCAGTATTTCAGCAAACAGCATCACAATATCTTTTGCTGTGCTTATATCTTATACCTGAGGTGGAAAAGAACTATGCCAAATCAATTGCTTGATTTTGCTAAGCAAACAGAATGTCAGTGCCTTCAGAAAAATTGACCAACGATTATTTTATTTAAAAAACACAGAACTAAGGAAAAACCCTTGTATAAATCTTTTGTTTAATATTCAGAAGGTAGTGAATCCATTATTAGGATAAGGGCTTGAAAGATTTATTGAGTATTTGAAAATTGAACATTATAATGTAAGTCCAATATGGAATAAATAATCTATTCTTGATCAAGAACTCCCAAATATGACAGTAGATGGAACTTATTATGTATACAATATCTTTTGGAGGGTTCAATCTACATTGAGGTTTATTCTCTGAGAATAATTTAAAGGGTTACGTATTCTTATTCAGTGAATTATGTTTGTTGAAATCACATTGTTAATCAGCAAGGTGTGCTGACATTGGCCATTCAGTTAGCACTGACAAAGATCTTTAGTAAGATGGTATTTCTGGATAGGACTATTTTGCTTTCCCTTTCTAGATGATACATTAGACAAGGACATTTTAAACTTAAAATTAGATGAATTAAAAAACATTTTAGACGGTAATACAATACCGGTCTGTGACTGTAATAAAAATTAACTACACAGTAACAGCATTTCCCCCAAAGTATAACAAGAAAGAGAAATATGCTACTAAAGTTTAATAAAGAATCAAAGTTCATGCACATGAAGGAGAAAAATAGTATACATGACTAACCTCCTCGCCTTTATGAATAGCGTCACTATACCTCACGCAGGAGATGTGCTAATTGAAAGAGATATTAAAGACAGCAGTGTTCTTGTCTAAATTGAAAAGCTGTCTCTTTGTTCTCTCTGTTAAGGAGCGAAGGAGATATAGATGACAAATTCTAAATAGGTTTTTTTTCCCAATAGGTACAAGCAGGATTGCATTCCTATTATTTTCTATGGGGATTTATTTTTAATTTTTTCAGAAATGTTTTAAAAAATTTAAAATTATGGAAATTAGCACTCATTGTATAATGTCATATTCATTCATGTGATTCTGGGAGTTCAATAATAAGGGTGCAATAGCTATTTTCACAGTTGTTGGAACTGAGATGTCATAAATTTTTCTGCAATTGAATATTCAAAATGTTTTCTTTTTTGTTCCTATAGAATATTTTGTGCAGAGTTTGTTTATACCATTTTTTAAAAAATCCTGCCTTTATTATTTTTTTATAAATAACAGCACCTTCAGCACTACACCAAACTGACTCTTTTTATGCATATTTCTAAAGATTAAGTAAGTAAATTGTTACGCCTATATCTTGAAAAGAAAAGTAAAACAGTTTTTTGACAGAATTTTAGTCCATCTTCTGATTCATATAGACCTAATGTCTCTGTTTCATTCTCAATGTCTTTTTTTAAATGTTCCAATATGGAATTCAATACATCTGTTATGATTAACTAATATAGTAAAACAAAAAGTTGTTTTAAGTGGCCTCAGAGTAGAGTTACGTTGAGTAGAACTTATTATGAGGTTCGATTCATAAACTGTTATTGCAATGAATTAACTACAAACAATGGATCGCCTTTTCTGATCGATCTTCTCTCAGGACCTTTACTAAGGCTTATGTGGGCACGATCAGGGTGGCAAAGAGAAATTATTTCTGATCGCATCCGCGGATAACCGCCCCGCGGCCCTGTTTGGGGTGGCCCGTTCTCTCCTTTATTTGGGCGGACGGGACGACTTCTCGCAGGGTTTAGCGGAGGAGTTTAGAGGTTATTTCCAGGAGAAGATCGCGCGGATCCGGGAGGGTTTG
>JANHFO010002903.1:88702-98896 GCA_032468095.1 Pareas carinatus | reverse complement strand
GGAAGGAAGGAAGGAAGGAAGGAAGGAAGGAAGGAAGGAAGGAAGGAAGGAAGGAAGGAAGGAAGGAAGGAAGGACCCACTGATTTCCTTTCTTTTATGTCATGCACCTACTACTTACTCTGCATCCTGAGAGGACCAGATTGACTTAAAATGAAGTATCCCCAGGGCCTCTGTCATAACACTATTCAATTTCTAGCAAAAGGACTTTCCTTTTTATTCTTTTCCCATTTTTTGGGGATGGGTCACTAGACCAAACTTCTATATTCTAAAGCATGCAGATCATCTCCCTCATTTCATACTATACACATTGCAACCAAGCAGTAAATTTGACATTAAAGTAACATGCAATAACACAAACAACAAAATCAAACAAAAATGAAATTAAGAATTTGTATCTCTATAAAATAAACCTTCCGAAGCATTATGTGGCCCACATTTTACCTGTCCTAGGTAGTTACCCTTCGAAGCCTAAATTTTCCAGCCTTGGATAGTGAAATCACTTCTGTGTTCTGTACTTGCTCTTCATTAACTCAGCAATACCTGACAAAGCAAAAAGCAAAACTTCAAAGGTAAGTAGACTTTGGCTACAATAACCTCTTTCTTCTCATGAATTGATAATTGCATATAATGACTGTTGCAAAAATAGACTGTACAAGTTCACAACAGCAGAACAAAAGGCAGCGTGACATGGGGGGGGAGTAAACTGGACTTCAGTCTAGATTATTCAGCCAGAAAGCCCAAGGCCATGTCAAACTTAACATATTTCACAGGATTAGATTGTTCAGAACATAATAACCATATGAACTCTACTTCGTTTCTCAAGGCTATAGGCCGGCCTGGGATCTACTTGGAGCAACTGCCATAATTCCAACCAACAAATCGGGTAGCATGCCAAGAGCCTAATATTAATATAGAAAAAAGAAAACAAATTTGAAAGAACAATGTGTATTCTATAGGAAGGGGGTGGGGAGCTACAGAAACGTATTCATTAATTTTTGTTCCAAGAACAAGTACCAATTAGTGCCCTTGATATGCTACCAGTAGGAAGAATTCCATAAAAGGAGCATTTTTTCAGGATTCCCACATGAACCAAAGCCTCTCATTGCTACTGCAACTACATGAGAAAGGAACTGATTCTTTTTTTCCCCTATAGTACAACCCCTGCTTTCTTTACTGCTGCTCAATCCATCATTCCCTCAAGGAATTTGGCATAGCTTACTACTTAATATTTGCAGCCTCCAGGAAGTTTCCTTAATTTGAGCACTCCCTACACAATAATTTCATACTTCTTTGTGAGTGTCCTCATTGCCTCTCCTTGGAATAGGGATAATGAGGAAGAAGATAAAAAGGCCACCAGTAGGCCAAAGGGAAGAGAGGAAACTTGGCATTCTAGTCACCACCTCATTTCATTCCTATTTTTATCATTTCCTTGCTCTGCTGATTTTTGTTAGTGAAATAAAATGTTTTCATAGTGAGAGAAAAAAAGAGGGGGCCTCCAATTGCTCCTGAAGAAAAAAAATTATAGTTGTACAAAGTACAATGGCATTTTGCTTTGAGGAAAGAGGATGGAAGAGTCAAATCTAAGAGAGAAGAGCTTCCACCAATGGAAAACCACTGGCCTTGGAACTTCATAGAAAATGTGGCAATAATGGATTTGCAGTGGTGCCTCTAAAGCAGCACCTGAGCAAAAGTTAAACAGCTTAGCTGCTGAAGATTTTCTCAAGACAGGCAATATTACTGAAATAGAATAAGGAAGCATCAAACCTAGATAAGTGCACCAATTTTTCACGGAGGGTGCCTTAGTCTAGCACAGTGTTGGCGAACCTATGGCACCTGTGCCACAGTGGGCACACAGAGCCCTCTCTGCTGGTACACGAGCCCAGTTGCATCAGCATTTCCCCAAAACTGAGCATGCTCAGAAAGGAGTACCAGCGCCAGGCAATGTCATCATGGGGCCATGTGCATGCTCAGAGAGTAGCGGCACCTGGTGATGACATCATGAGCTGCGACTCATTAGTCACAACTCACCTGGGCACTCGATGTCTAAAAGGTTAGCCACCACTGGTCTAGCATTTGAACTACTATGTTATATGAGTTAACTGAATATAATTCCAACACTGTTTTTCTATATCAAGCAGTATACGAAATATAATTAAATCAAGATAACAAGATCATACATTCAGTTAAATCATAAGATATGTCAATATTATTATCGAAAACCTAGACTAGAAAGCAGGAGAGTTTGCGTTTTACGCCTCCCTTAGGCTTGAAAGCAGGCTAGGTGACTTTAAGCCAATCACTCTTCCACAGATTAACCCATGTCACAGGATTATGGTGTGATGTTCATTATTTGTTTAAGGCCGTTCTGTTTTGCTTTTTCATTGTTTATTAGATCATTTTAGCCTGAGCGATCTGTCCAATTTAGTGTTTTTAGATTTTTTTAATGTGTTTTCTAGTTTTGTATGCCACCCAGAGTCCACTGGAAAGTTAATACATTTAATTATATTCATCACACAGTCAGGCGGGACTGTCAGAATTTGGTATTTTTATCTACCTATCAGTCTTCCCAAGGACTTGGAACAGGCAAATGTTTGATTATATTAAAAGTATTGCCGCAGGATGCAAGCTGTTCCTAGAAAGTGTGGATAAATAATTATTGCAATACCGGGGGAGAGTAAAGTAGAAGACAAAGAATTGGAAAAGAATCCAAAATATCAAGATCTGAAAAATCAGGTTGAAAGATGTCATTTAGAAAATCTGTGCTGTGATGAAATTTTCATCTGTCAATTACAAAAGGCTAGCTGCTAGCCACATATACGCTAAACCAATATAGTATGAAATCCTACATTCTTTGAAAGAATTGGATTCGGATTAAGGCAAATACCAGCTAGAGAACCGGCAGTTGTGACTTTGTATTGTTGTGAATATAATAAATAATATCCCAGATCCTTGGGAAGGACTCGATAGGTGGCTAAAATGCCATATCTATGTTAGCCAATGTCTAAACATCTGGCTGACTGTGCAACCATCCATAATAGGTAGATATCAGATCCTCTGCATTCCCCCATTCCCAATCAAACAACACATTTTCAGTATTGAAACAATTGTTTTTAATTGATTCACAGGAACTACTAGAAGGACAAGTATACACGCTTGGATGTGCAATGCCAGAATGAACAAAATATGGGAGTTTACAAGCAGGTCAGCCAATGTCTCTTTCAGGTTCCACCTCTTGGCCTAAGCAATTATCTTGTCAGCTTGTCTGTGTGTCACATGGCCAGCCGCATTTGATAAGAATTTCTAAACAGACAACTTTCTCTTTTTTGAAGAGCACAACCTCCCCCCCAACTCCTAAGCATGGCAAATTCCTAATGAACAGGAACATGCACGTTTATAATAGCATTAATCAAAAGGAGGAATTTGACAGATTACATAAAAATGTGGAATATAATACAAGTAGTCCTTGATTGACGACCACAAATAGCACTGAAACTACTGCTGCTAAGCAATGCAGTTGTTCAGTGTGTCATGCTCAATTTTATTACCTTTTTTGTTGCCATTACTAAGCAAATCATATAGTCATTAAGTGAATTCAATTTCCCTTATTTACTTTGCTTGTCAGAAGCCCCCTGGGAAAATTGTAAATGGTGATCACATGACCCTGGATCCTACAAATATCATCAATACATGTTGATTGCTGAGCACCTTAATTTTGACCATGTGACCGCAGAGATGCTGCAACAGTCATACGTGTGAGAAAACTGATTATAAGTTACTGTTTTCAGTGTCATTGTAACTTCAAACAGTTAAACCAATGGTCGTAAGTCAAGAACTACTTATAATATTAATAAGATTTAACAACAATTGATAAGAAAAACAAAAAAGTCTAGATAAGGATATTGCAATACCTGAAGACAGCAGAAGAACAGAGAAAGAACGGGAGAAAACAACAAAATACAAAGAGCTGTAAACAAAAGTAGAATGGCTCTTGCTAAAGAAAGCAAAGAAAGTACCAATAGGTGCATTGGGTGCAATTCCAAAACATCTGGAGCACCATCAACACTGAAAAATCATCCTCAGTCACTTGCAAAATGTTTTACTTAGAACAGCTTACATTCTGTCATGATACCTTTAAACAGCATCAAACAACATCTGTCTATCCCAGGTTCTTGGGAAAGACTTGCTAGGTAGATAAAAATGCCAAATCATAACTAACACCTAAATGACTATGTGACCAACCATAACATACGCATGAAATATTTTACTAAAATCTAAACCTTTCTTATTTTTTTTCCAAAATAGTGGAATTAATCAGTGGAATGACTTGCCCAGAAGTGTCAGGTGCTCCAATATTGGAGATTTTAAAGAAGATATTGGACAACTATTTCTCTGAAATGGTATAGGGGAGAGGTTTTCAATCTTTTTCAGCTGAAGATCCCAAAAAATGTCCTTGCTACATGGCGGACCCGATTCCCACAAATTCAACTAATTACTAATTGACAAGTCATGTGTATTACTTTTTCCAAATTTTTCTTGACCTGTCTGTGAACCCCCTGGCAAACTTGCCACAGACCTCAAGGGATCCATGGACCCCAGGTTGAAAACCTCTGGTATAGGGTTTTCTGCTTGAGCAGAAGACCTCCAAGGTCCCCTCCAGTTGTTATTGTTATTCTGTTATTAGTCTGATAGCATTGGTACCAAGATATTTGGCATTTTTATCTATTACTTATGTTTAACAGCGTTCATGGGCCAAAAATCATGGGGATGGGGAAGTAATGAAGCATGTCATAATGAGGCGAAAAATACAATTTACCAAACTGCATCGGATGTCAGGGTGCAAGGGAATAATGGCAGTTTGGGACCATGATATGTGCATGTGGAATCTTTCTGAAATAAGATAAGGTTATTAGGCAAAATTCCTGGAACACAACTCGAAATACAAATGCTACCTTCGGCCTAGAAAGTACTGTGAGCCCCTACCACAACCCAATAATCTCTGTGGCCGCTTCCCACCTTCTGGAACGACCTCCCCCCAGAGATTCGTACCATCACAGACTCCGTGCTTTCCGCCAGGCTATAAAAACTTATTTGTTTGCCCAGGCAGGGCTGTCTTAGGATACTCCGTCCCCCCTTGCCTGTATACTTTATTAATTTTAACTGATTTTTAATTCGGTTTAAATTGGTTTTAAAATTCGTTTTCTAAATCAGCCTCTAAATCTATGGTATTTTAAATTGTTTTTAAATGTGTCCTTGGTTGTTTGTCATAATTGTCTTAATTGTTTTGATTTTTATACGGCTGTGCACTGCCCTGGGTCCCTTCGGGGAGAAGGGCAGTATATAAATGTAAATATAAATAAATAAATATAAATAAACTAGGAAATGAATAAAAATGCCATATCTGTTTCATTTGTGAAGAACTTCCCAAAGTATTTCTTTATACATATTGGTTGTTCTTATAAAGGTACTGGTTCTTATTATAGTCTTTATCTAAAGTAGCTAATATGTCAAAATTAAAAAAGTGTTTAATATTTAAAAATCCTATCAAAATTAAATGGATATCCGCTAACCGACTACATGTCCTGAGACAGAGACTTTAGAGTATGAATGTCCAACATTTTGACTTCCCTGAGCCTCGTTGAGTGGAAAAGAATTTTCTTTGGCCTCATATAAAATATATAATATAGTTAACAAATATAACTATTGCTAAAATCAGCTAATGTTAAAAGGGGCTGCATTACTAGCTTGTCAGGGAGACATGCAACCTGTGGGCCATAGATTGGACATGCTTGCATTAGAGCAAATTTTATACAGTAGGTTTCTCACTAAGGTGTATGAGCAAGTTTCTTTCCATTCCTCCTCCTGGAGATTGAGGCACTGAATTGCATTTAAAATCAACAACCAAGTCTTTTTCAATTCACAACCCCTCCTCCCCTGCAGAAGCTTGTTTATTTCATTCACAGAAAAGAAATTTCTCTGTGGCCTCATGATCGTGAAAGGCTCTCGGAAATAGTATGCTTGTCCCTCATCTTCCCATATTTTGAAAAGTGGTAAAGGCATGTCTCTTTCCCCATGATTTTAGTCACTGGTTGAGTTTCAATTTTACTTACAGTATTTTAATAGCATTTTTGAAACCTGTATTTCAGTTTTAAGTGTTGTGAACCACTTTGAGATTTTATATAAGTAAAAGCTAATAACAAAACCAATAATAAAAAAATGTGAAATGTATTGTGCCCAGCAAGCAAATGAATAAACGATATGCCCTCTTTTAAAATATGTTGCTTAACTTTGTGCACTTTTATAGGATTGATATACTAGCAATGGAAACATTTTTTATCCACAAGAAGTAACACAAAAACATAAAAATAGGACACTAATATTCTGAGTTTATTTATGGAAAGCTGTTAATAGATTTCTTGTTATGAAAATATCTTGATTGTCTCACAATGGCTTCATGTAGAGGTGTCAGATTTATTTTATTTTATCTTGGAACCTTTTACTACATAGTTAGACATATGTAGATTATCCATTCACTGCTGCTGTTTTCATAAGATCTTAGTATTGGCCCGATGCACAATAATGAGCTTTCCTAAATATTTTTTCAAACTATTACTATCTTAGTTTTGAAATAATGATAAATGAAAATTAACGTATAAAGCTTTAATCTAGGAATAGTAGAATTCCCAAATGTAGTTATAGCTTGAAATGATCATTGGGTCTCATGTGACATTGTAAGAAGAGGTCATTTATTTATTCATGAAATTAATGTCAGTTTAAAATTACAGCACTATTGTGCAAAACACTGATGAACTGCTTCTTATGAGAATTCAAGGAAACTTAAAAAGAGACCTACAAGAAACATATTTGTGGAATAATGTTTCTTAAAGTGTTATTATTGTTAAGCAATAACATTCATTTTTTCCAGAATAAGTTCAATTATCCTGCCTGGCAAGCAATATGGCATCAAGAGTAGGGCATTTTAATGAGTTAGTCTGGGTGAAAAAAAGAAAGTAATGGGTTCATTGCAGATGGTTTTCTCTTGGATAAGCCTTATCTGTTGTGTATCACAGGCTTCATGCTTTTGTTGGGAAAAAGTCTATTTCCAGTTATAGAAAGGTCAAGGAGCAAAAACAGAATTGACACACCATGCTAAATAGGAAAACCTTAAGACAAATATCCTAACCCTCCCTTATCTCCTAAAATGGCAGTTTTTAATATTTCTCTTGCTTTCCAGATTGTTGAAAAGCTGATATTGGCTGTACTGAGCAAAAGCTGACATGATGTGTATTTAGTAGATAATGTTAGATTCCTTGCCTTGAAATGTGTTCAGTTCTATTCAGTGTGCCTACTCTGCCTACTCATGGGCAACCACAGAACAGAGGCCATCTGGAAGTACTGAAAATATACACACTATCCTTATAGGGAATGCCACCCTGGTCTCTGCTGCCACAATTTATTTGGCATATGCTCTTTTAGAGATAACATGCACAATCATTTTGATTAAATACAACTTGTCTTTCTAAATGGAATGCTTATTCAGGCAGGAGATGGATGGATACATGCACTAACACTAAATATTCATACATATGGTTTTCCAGCATAGTAGCAACCTACCTACCTTCCTTCCTTCCTTCCTTCCTTCCTTCCTTCCTTCCTTCCTTCCTTCCTTCCTTCCTTCCTTCCTCCCCTCTCCTCCCCTCCCTCTCTTTACTTTGAAACATGGCTTATAATATGACTTTGGAGAGGGAAGCAGAGATTTGGGATAATATGTAAAAGGCAATTTCCCAACAGATGATGTTTGTGTTTTTTATTTCACTCCATGTGTACCCTTTCTCCTACCCACACAGAAAGAACTATCACTGACATTTGAAATATACTGAATTTATTTCATCAGAAGGGCAACACACTTAAGAATATTTCTTATGAATTTTAAGTCTTTCTATTGACATGTCGCATATGGACACAGGGAGGACAGCTGTTTCTGACTGTTTCAAATCCTGTTTACCAATTCTCAGTGCTATCACTATATCTCTAACTTCAGAATCTGTTGACCTCTTTCTGTTCTTCGAAGAGGCAATCTGTGTCAATCTGTGAAGGAATTAAATTGTTTGGCAAAACATTCTGTATCACAAACGTATACCTCACTTTTTATGTCCTGCTCCCTGGCAAGTGAGAGCTTTAAGAAGATTAAAAAAAAACTTGGCATTTGTGTGTACAATTCAGTTTCCTATAATGCTTTCTCTCTCCTAGGACCTAATTGGCTAGGAATCTCCTATGGGCACTTCAGGGTCAGTAAAGATTCAGTTCTGAAAAATCTATTTGTGAGCATAGCTGGCAAATCAGGACTTAACTGTTCCAAATTTGATGGAATGATCTCAAGCCATATGTCTCCATATTCTGCTTCTTTTGCTGTTTTCCAGTTATTTTTTGACCTGTGAACTTGTTTGAAATGATGGACATTTTTCACTTTACAGTTAACAGTTAGCTGTTGCTAAAATGTTTGCTTTTATACTGGTAAACAATGGCGAATTCAATTCTGGAGAGTAGTCAAAAGTTTACACTGGTGCAAAATGTAGATTATATTCTGCCACTGATTATGTTTTATGCTTTTAATAAAACTTTTAACATGGTTTCACATGTGTGTTGTTTGTATTTGTAGCTTGTTCATTGTTTTTGAGGATTTTTTCCCCCAATTGTTGTGAGTCACTAGCTATTTTAATGTCTTATTATTTTATGTATCTGTTTCAATTTCCATGTATGGCTAATACGAAAAGCCTGAGAAACAGGTCTCTTCTGTCTAAGTAGCATATCAGATACTTAGGAGCCCAGAAGCACAAAGAAACAACAACCAATGACTTAATAACAAGCCATCAACATCCTAATTAACAACTAAAAGTTTCACACAACCATCTTCATCATCAGCTATTCAGTCATTTACAGCCCTTGGTCATTCTATGGATTAGCTCTTGAAGGGAAGCGGAGTTTCGTGGGCAACCGTGCTTCTGAGCACGTGCAGATGCGTCCCCTGTGGCAGGCAGAACTTACCTGAAAAGACTGTCCCCTTCCCCCTGTGGCTGGACGACGGTGGCTGTGCTGCTTGAGACGATGGGGGTTGTATCCCCTCCTCCGACTATGCCCTCCATGGAGGAAACTGCAGAATTGTAGTCAGAATGGGCCCAAAGATCATCAGACAAAATGACCGCGGTGAGAGAGCCTGCTTAGAGCTGGTAGGACAAGACGAGACGAGGTGAGCTAGTCCAGGGCAATGGGGCTCTATTGAGCCCGGTTCGCCAGGGACATAGCCAGGGGAACCTTCCCACCACCTGAAGAGGGCTTTTTCGCCCTCCGGGACAGCACGGTGAGGGAGAGCTGGCAGCTGGAAAGCCCCCCTCCATCAGGAAACAGAGTCGGCATGGGCTCCAGGCCGGGGACGGCGGCAGCGGCGGCGGTGGCGGACTTCTTGAACTAGCCCCGTTCGCCACTGGCACAGGTTAGGAGAATTTTCCATCTAAGGAGAACTTTCCATCCAGGAGAATCTTTCCCCCCACCTGAAGAGGGCTTCTCGCCCTCCGGGAGAGCACGGTGAGGGAGAGCCGGCTGGAAAGCCCCCCCCCCCAGGAAGTAAAGTCGGCGAGTCGGCGAGAATTACCTTTTGCTGGCGGCGATGGTGGCGGCTTTCTTGCGAGCGGGCCCTGCTCGCCGCTGGCATGGACCGGGGAGGAGAGCGGCGGCCACGCCGGGCGACATGTTGGCGGCAGCGGTGGCATCCCTCTGTGGGTCAGCGGAGATGGTGGAGTGTGGAGACTGCTGCCGGCTGGAGCGGTGTGGATTTTGGACCGGCCGGTGCATCGCTTTACAGGATGGAAGCCGGTCGTGGCGGAGGTGGCGGCGGTCACAGCGATGATGTTATCGGGATGCTGTGGTGGCGGCGGCCTTTTGGTAACCTGGCCGGCCTTCTTCAACTACTCTGCAGGCGCCCTCCAGGCCTTCAGGCCTTCGGGCTTCGGGCTTTCAAGTCGCCAAATTGAGATCATAGCAGAGTGATTGGGGGGGTCTGTGGCCTCATGGCGGCTGGTGCAAATGTCGAACGTTGGATGCTGGCCTGAGTCGGGGGGGAGGATATAGTTTTGGACGTTGGTCAGACTGGCTGACGGAGGAATGCACCCTTCCCCCTGTGGACTTGGGGGTTAGATTGGG
>JANHFO010002903.1:34086-46852 GCA_032468095.1 Pareas carinatus | reverse complement strand
AAGAAGCGGGTTTCAGGCGTGAGAGGCAGAGCTTGCTCTCTCACGTCCTGTTGCCTCCAGGACCGGAAGCTGTCTCATGAATGCTTGTCTTGAGTGTGAACAGCACCCTCTGGGTCTTGACTTGCACTGGGGGTATTGTGGGTTTAGGTGAAATGTGATCAGCGCACTCTTATTCTGACCTAGGTTTTCACTGAAAGTCAAGGCCAATAAGGCTCGCATGCTTGCCTGCAGCTACTACGATGTCCAGGGGCCCCTAGAACCCCTCAAATTGGACCATGATAGTAGCTTCCCCTTGCACCTGCACTTGACTGCCCTGGAAATCTGCCAGGAACAGGTCGGATGGTCTCAAAGCTTTCTCCGTGGTCCCCTCCCTACACACGTGTTGGAAGATGGCGGACGAAATGACGGATAGGACGGAACCTTGTGTTCAGATCCATGGTGCACGGAATTCCCTGTATTCGGAACTAGAGCTCCATCATTTCCTTAATCGGCCATTTTGCCCCCATCTGGAACAGGGGCAGATCCACTGGCCTATGTGGATCTGCCCCTGAGCCCTGATACCACTCCTAACCTCAGTGTGTGGTGTGCTGGTCCATCGTCCCCAGCAAATGGTGGCTATAAGCCCTTATTTCTCACACGCTCTACAATAGGCTGTGCAGAAACAGCACGCTGCCCATGGATGAGCTCCTCCGCAGCCAATGCACGCTGCTCTCTGGTGCGTTGGCTTTGCCTTCAGTCAGGCGCTCTGTAGCCAGTCGATCTCCTCCAGCTCAGACAATTATTCACGTTCCTCATGGGGGCCACTAACTGCCACCGACCCGTGGAGGATGTTCAGTGGTTTTGCTCCATCCTCTAGTGGCCTCACGATCTTCACCACCCTTCCAGCAGCCACATCAGCCATCACTTCCTTCAAAGCATCCTGGAACAATAGGATCCCCTTCGCGAATAGTTATTGGAGATCTCGATTCCTCGGACCACACACAAGTTGGTATTGAAGCTGTTCCTTGAACATTTCTCTAAATCTGTCGTCTTCTTAAGGGAAGGGAGAAAGATTTTTAAAAAAACAAACTTAAAATCCAGTAGCTTAAAACAGCCACGAAAGCACTTCCACTTTAGACAAAGGCTTTTGCTAGTTCAAAGCTCTCTTTACTTTCACTTTACTGCTTCTGATCTCTCACAGCGCCATCTTTGAAACATTGTATATTTCAGTGTCTTTTGAAGGAAAACTTTTAGTAACTGAGTTAGGTTTCATGGGGAAAAAAATTACTTGCCAGGAGTTCTGATCTTGCTCTGTCCAGTTCCGAAGGCTATAGTATAAAAATTCATGAACGGAGGTGGTCGCGACGTTTCGTTCTGCCTCAGCAGAAGTGACCCGGGCATGGAGCTTGCCGGATCTCCCTGGGGAGCTCTTACCCTTTCAGCCCCAGAATTAAATTCAGGGACTTAGGGGAACTCTACCCCTGACCCAACTGCTTGCCTTTCCCTCTTCTCCCGGGGGTAAGGCTTCCAGCCGCCTAACAGCTGATTTTAAGCTGTCAGGGCGGCTTAACGCAATCCCAGGGCTGGCGGACTCTAAAAGTCCGTCTTTCAATGCCTGCAGTGCCACCGGAAGTCTTTTTGAATCTTGCATTCTTAATGGATAAATTAGGAAGAAAATATATTATACGTAGTGACGTGTCAATGCAGGAAAACCAGCAAAATGCAAATATTGCTCCAAGAATTCTGCAAGGCGGAAAAAATTCCCAGGAATGCCATTCTAAATGGTCTGCCTCTGATTGCAATGCTACACTACTTTCATGTCCCAAACACAATGAGAAAATATTTTAGCATAAAGAGCAGTATATTTCTTAGCTATGACAATATGCTCCAGGTCTGAGGATGACATTTAATTGTTGCCTAAAGCATTGGGAAATAAATGTCATTTTTTAATTAGATGTAACAAAGTAGAACCATGTTAAATGATTGGTTTACTAGAATTTTGCTTAAATAGCTCTCTAATTGTAGAGATGCAGGTTTTTCTTCTCGAGCCTTTTAATCTGTGAACAGATCATTTAATATTTTCTATCACTTTCAGCTCCCTCCTGTGGCTCAGCCTTCCTACTCAAAACTGATATTGCTTCTGCCTTTTTTTACTGATATTCTATAGTAAATAAAATCTTCCTATTAAGTCATATTTTATACATATAAAACAAGCTTATTTTTTGGATTAAGAAAAGGCATAGAGCTGCCGTGTTTTAGATAGGTAATGTTGATCTCTTGAGATGATAAGAAACAATGAATAAGTCTCTGTGTGATAATCCTAAATTAAGGGTTTTTTCCACATTCATCACCTAACTCCTTAAAGTATCTTGCATTTATCATGGCTAATTATATGTATATATATATATCTGTATAGATATTAACAGCAGCGAGAATTGTCTTTGCACAAAATTGGAAAAAAGAAGGAATACCAATGCCAGAAGAAGAAGAAGTAATAAAGAAAATACTAGATTATGCAGAAATGGACAGGTTGACTATGAGAATGAAAGAAAAATAAGAGTCAGATTATTTTCAAACTTGGAATTTTTGTTATAAATGTCTCGAAAGAAGAATGAAGGAGTAGGAATCAAAATGTATTAGAAAAGGTTAATATTTTCTATTTTTGAGTTTGGTGAATTGTATACTCAGATGGCTGGTTTATGTTGAAATATTTCTTATTTTTATTATTTAAAAAATTGCATACCAAAAAAAGATGAATTTATTGAAATGCGAAAAAAAATAGTGGGAGAGACCATCACAAGATTTGGAATGCTTTGACATCAATATGCAGATAACTGGCCATTTCTTTCTTTTTCATCTACAGTACTACTAGGCAAGTTGCTAATATTCTCGATCAGTATTTGATAATGTATGATCAGAGCCTAATTAATCTATGGAGGCAAAAACCAGAATGAGTATGGCACTACCTTTTCCAGCTGGCAAATGTTATTAAAAGGCATAAAACTTTTGTGAGATGCAGCTCATTTCATCAAACGCATAGTGTATTGATTTATGTAAAATGTAATTATCGATTGATGTAGAATTTAAACTGGATGATGAAGGGAGGCAGGTTGGCTATATAAATGCAAGTTCCATGAGAAATGGAACTCATGAACTTACTTTAATAAGTTACGAATGATAATGTTTTAAAGCCTATTGTGTTTGTTGAGGCTTGTGAAAAATCTTGAGATTTTTTGAGTATCTGATGACTGTAATGAACCAGATGAGAGGTCATGCATTGAAGTTTAATCCAGATAAATAGAGATTATTTAGTCAGAAAGTGGACATAGAATACAATTTCAATATATTTGAGGTGGAGGAGTAGTATTCTTCCTGAAAAATATCTTTCAATCAAAGGTCAGATGAGATCTGACTTGATTATGGTGACAGTTATAGATTGACCAACCTCATTTAAATTGTATGAATATAGTTTTGATGGATTATCCATCCATCCATCCAGATGCCTAATCCATCTATAAATTCATAGAATACAAGCCATATAATTCCAGTTACAGCAACTAGTTCCTTTAGAAAATGCTGACTTTTGCTTCTGCCTGCTTTACAGTTTTTATTTAAGCATTCATGTAATTAGTCTTAATGCATTTTCAGCGTGGTTTTTGTTCTGTCTGTTAACTATAGTAAATGTTATAACAATTCCAAATATTGCACATATTGCAGCAGAACAAGAGGGCAGTCTTCCAAGAATGGAATTGAATGTCCCTAGCTTACAATTGTTACAGAACAATTTGGCAAAATTTATTTGAAGAAACTATTATTATATGTTTAATGTACATGGGCACCATCACATTCTATTGAGATAAATGAAAATTAAGCCCAGAGAGTTGGAAATCAAAGCAAATGTGTTTTATGTACAGATAATATTGTTTCCAAGTCATTCACTAAGTTTTTGTTTGCTCTTTGACTGCAGGAATGACTTGTCAAGCCCGAACATCATACACAGAGGATGAAGTTCTCTGGGGTCATCGTTTTTTTCCTGTTATTTCCTTAGAAGAAGGATTCTTCAAAGTAGACTACTCACAGTTCCATGCAACGTTTGAAGTTCCTACTCCACCTTACAGTGTGAAAGAACAGGAGGAAATGCTGCTTATGTCCTCCCCTTTAATAGCACCAGCTGTAGGTAACAGTAAAGAAAGGAATAATTCTATAGAATGTCTAGATGGCCTTGATGATGTTGGTACAAAGCTACCATCCAAACTCCAGAAAATGACTGGGAGAGAAGACTTTCCTAAAAAACTGTTGAGAATGAGTTCTACTACTTCAGAGAAAGCCTATAGCATGGGAGATCTTCCTATGAAACTTCAGCGAATAAGTTCTGTCCCTGGAAACTCAGAGGAGAAGCTGATATCTAAGACTACAAAAATGTTATCAGACCCGATGAGCCAATCTATGGCGGACTTGCCACCAAAACTTCAGAAGTTATCAGGAGGCAGAATGGAGGGAAACCTTCCCCCAAAGCTGAGAAAAATGAATTCTGATCGATTTACATAACAGGAACAAACTTTGTAGGCATTACTTGAATTGCCATTATATCTAATTTGGGCAGAAAAGCAAACACGTTTCAATACTATTTGGTGACTGGGTTTCTTTACAGCTTCATGTACCCTGGGATAATACTCTTCCCCTTTTAAGAACTGATGAAATCTACAGTAGAAGATCTGAAGTTCAGCTTAGGGTCAATCTGAAAGCTAATAAGCTAATACTATTTGGCATGTAGTATCATCACAAGCATGCAATAATAGTGTGCAAATTTTGCATATAGTTTTATGGCATGGTTCTTATTATATTTATACTGTATATTCTGGGGAAAATGTAAATGGAGTGTTATTCTCCTATATTTCTTAAGCATTGATTAATAAGTAAAAACAAAACTGAGCTACTAACAGGGCAGATTATAGATTAATTTATAAGGGCACAAAATCCAGCAAAAGGTGAACATTTCAAGCATGACCCATGTGCCCATTGCATCCTCCATTTCACATTCAAAAAGTTGGTGAGTTTTCTGCTGAAACATCTCCCACTCACTCAGTAGCAGCTCTCATGAGAGTAAGGAAACATGCAGGAGAAGATTATACATAAATAAGAAACTGAATCAGATCTTTGGTTAATCTTTAAATACGTATTTAATTACTTTTCAGTCAATACAGTTGAATGTGTATGTTGGCTGAATCATGCCCATTTTTTTCCTGATGTAAATTGTGATGGTTTCTTCAGGCAGTTAGAGTGCATGTTTTCTTTATTTCAATAAAGCTATGGCTATTAAGAATTCTGAACACCAAAACTTCAAGCCTTAAGCAAAATTTCTTGATTTAACACTTCCCCCAATTTATTTTGTTATATGGATACTCTATCTTTCCTTTACATAAAAGTCAGTTGTGGTTAGCAGCAGGCAAACTATATGGCAGGCACAGTTCTATTTTAGGCAGAAGTCAAAAAATCAAGAAATTATTGTGGTACATGCTTGTTTCATTTTCATTAAGTATGAAATAAAGTTCAACATGGAAATATTTTCTTGATTTATCACACTAATTGCATACTCTGATACTTCATACATTAAGTAAATTCCTTTTTTCATATTAACTATTCATATTCATCCTACAGTAAAATTAGATTCAGATAACTGAGGCCTTATTGTGAAAGATGTATACTCTCTTGTGGAGTGCTTTTTGGAAATCTATAAATGCAGTTAGGTTCATAGCTATTAATAGTTTCTTAGAAATCAAAGACCTTGGGAAGAGCCATCCTAATGGCTATTGTAAGGTTCCTGATTATTGGAAACCAACTTGCAGATTATTTTATGACAATAGCATTTGTTAGGGTCTATAGCTTCATTCATGAAAATAGTTCTTTTTTCACACTACAAGCAACCTAATCATTGATACAGTCTTTCCTAAGTCCTTTGCTGTATAAAGGCCAATAAAGACAAATTATAACGGTAGCTACTATGCATTATCAGAAATAGACCAAGCAGCTTTAGTGCCCTTCAATAATGTCTATAGACTGCTTCCAACTGATGTACAAAAAGAATTAAAAGGTGCATTTGCAGCCCAAGGTTGCAAAATAAGAAAACAGATCACTAGTAAAAGATCACATAAAAGGGCCACTCAGAGCAGGCAGATCTACTGTTGTTGCATTATGTTGCTTGTTCTTGCTTCTACATGCCACTGAATCAACCAAAATGATATTAAACAGTCAGGAAGGAAGAATGATAAGTCCACATTATAAGTAGCCAAATGACTTAGAGATTCTTGGCTGGAGACAGGCCTACGCCCTGTACCTTGTTTTCCAAGGTTATTTCCATCTATTACATGTATGTAGAGCCATCCAGATATAACTTATACTCAAAGGCATTTAGAAGCCACTGCAGTGGATAATGGAGAAGAAGGGAAGCCTTCTAACTATCTTCATCAGAATTCAGGTATAAGGATCAGTGGAATATGGGGGAGGGGAGACCTGCAGGTACAATTCCACTGTAAAAATGCAAGCCGTCTTCTCTTTTTTTGGCTAGCTTAGCCAAGACAGATTTGGAATCCTGTATGCTTCTTTTGTGAAATTCTTATAGTCCAAAGGTCTAGAAATGTATGATCTAAGGACAATCTCACTGCACCAAAACAAGAGCCACGGTCCTAATAGTATTACTAATTATAGTAATCAGAATAACCCATAGAAATACAGCCTATAATAATTTTGTTTACAGTGTGCTACACACACACACACACACACAAGACATCAGGGATCAAGGAGTATCATTGCCAGAGGTGCCTGTAGGGTAAGAAAAATGTTTAATACACAATCCAGTTGGCTTAATTATGAAAATTATGTTACATGCTACAGGAAAGGATGAATAAATATTATGGGTAAGATTTCTTCTAAATATGTAAGCTAAAACCAAGCATCCAAAGCAATGGTGATCGATAATCCTCAGAGCAAAACCACTCTCCTTGTGTAACACAAATGCTTCAGCAAGGAACCAAGATACTGTAGGTGTTTCCAAGGGCTTGTGTGCTCCCAGAAGAGAATTTGACTTGTTTTCTTTTTCTGTTAGAAACTAGTTCCTAGGCCATACCAGAAAACACTTCTGGAGTTCCCTGCAATACGCCATAATAATTTGAAATGGGGAACTCTTCACCGAATAAGAAAAGTCCAAAATTCCCTTGAGAGTTTAATGCTAGTTGTGCTTTTAGACCTTAATCAGACTTTCTAGCGTGGAGCCTTGAGTTGAATGCAACCAGCTTAATCAGTTATGCATGAAAGGTAAAAATCTGGCCCTAGACCGTTTTTCTTTTGCCATGAAGCAAAGCCAGAAGGGGGAAAAAATGCACTAATGCAGAAATCAATTAAGCCTGCACCATTCCAGTGTTTGAATCACAAATATTAACAATTCAAGCTTTCACGGCCAGTATCAATTCAATGGGGCCAAACTTCTGAACTAATAAGCCATGACTAATTATCTGGTAGCCTGACATTTCACCAGCAACAATGACTGGCATCTTCGGAGGTAAAGCGATCACAGGCAACTGAGCAGAAACTGACAGAGCTCTTGTATTCGTAACAGAATTAATCTCTAATTGGATAATGTCACTGGAATGCCAATTTCTGATTGGTTCTTTATACAAGTGAATTTGTAATTGGTATGTAATTGGTTTTAACAAGTTCCAAAGGGGCTAATTTTTTATTGGTCTGTCCAAAACTCGCTACTGCTTATTGTTATTTCAGGTAAGACCGCTGAAGATTCTGTATAGTGTAGGTAATCAAGGGCTTATTTTTTAGGCTGACATAAAACGAAACCAGGCTTTGTTAACATTCAAACTTTCTTGTTAATGTTATTGGAGTATTTATCAATAGCTTCTCTCTGTAGTTGTGATGACAATTTGACATGATTGCTAATACTTGTGTCTTAAATTAAATCTATGCCCATTATGTAGCAGTGGGTGTTCAGCTACCACCGATTTTCAGGTTGTAATATTTCTCATGTTCTTTTAGTTGAATATTTTTTTTTAGTTTCAATACATACCTGTGTACAACTGCAAGGTTTGCAACAAACCTCTGACGAGAAATGACTTCTGCCCTCCTTAAGTGAATGAATAATGTCTTGGATTTTTTTCACATTGGCTTATAGATAGTTTTTAAGTTGTATTTCTCCAGTAATGTTCAGTTTGGTTTGTAATTTTCTCAATAAAAGGAGAAACACCTTTCCTACTCTGGGTGGTTTGTCCTTTGGTGTTTATGTGAAGCCATTTTTATTGGATTGCATCACCTGTGTGATCTCACTTGGCAGAGGAACCATTAGTTTGAAAAGTCAGGGTATCTCAAGTCATCTAACTATCTTTTCACAAATAAGTCTAGTATGATCAGTAAGAGTTTTAATCATAGTTTACTGGCAGAGATAATGGTTAGAATTAATAATGATTAAATGCATGTTGGTTTTTAGTATACTGTATGTCCAAATTGTTGAGTTTTTTTAATGATTAAAACATCCAAAAATACAAGTTGGCCATTCTTTTCTTCCATCATAAATGGAATATTTTAGTGGACACGATTCAGAGGCTCTAGAAATTTCTTGAGTTCTTCTTCACCAGATCACAAAAAAGTTATCCATATACTGAAATCAAACTTGCATCTTTACAGGTGCAGTGTCCATTCCCGTTGTTCAATTTTCTGTATGTAGAAACTCAACTCTGTGGCCTCCCTATACCCCCCCCCATTAAATAGGCTCAGAGAATTTGAGGTTCTCCTGGAAATTACTGTCAATTAGGCAATGATGAAATAAATTGGTAAAGACTTTGGAGAAGATTTAAAATATACAATAGTGATGTTTCCTTAATCAGCAACTTTCGTAAAAAGTAAGACCACATCATAACTGTTCAGTATATTACCTTGTCTAAGAACAAGCTTATTAGGTTACTCAATGAAATGGCTTGAATCCTTAATATATGTTGACATAAGTCCACTATAAGACTGGAAAAGTGCAGCTACATGTTTTGCCGTAAGACATTAACTGTTGGATCACATTTAGGTTTTTATGAGTTGCCTGGTCTAAGAGGTCTTAGAACGTGTTCTGGCAGTCTTTCATATTCATAATCATGGTAGCATTTCTTTATCTGCTGGCAGAATAATGATACTCTCTTCTGTATTAAGACTATTTTAAGGAACATGTTTCTACCATTGTCTATAGCCTGGTAGGGGGGTGCGACCTCTTTGGCCTCTCTTGTGTCTTACTTCTTTTAGATCAGTGTTTCTCAACATTAAGATGGGGGGACTTCAACTCCTAGAATTCCCCCAGCTGGCATGTACCTGAAAGCATATTGGCTAGGTGAATTCTGGGATACATCTTAATGTTACAAAGGACGAGAAACACTGTTCCGCAGAAGCCAACATTTCATGACTACTGAGTGGGCAATTGGAAAGGTTAATGATTGTATGTACAATATCAAGTTTGGTTTTAACAGCTGTGTTGATAATCCTCAAATCTGGTGTTTCTGTTTCAGACGATAGTAGAGGCAGTCCTTGACTTACAACAATTTATTTAGTGATTGTTTGAAATTACAATGGCACTGAAAAAAGTGTTTTATGATCATTTTTCACACTTATGACTATTGCAGCATCTCCATGGGCATGCGATTTGCATTTGGATGCTTGGCAACTGGCTCATATTTATGATGGATGCAGTATGTGATCAGCTTTTGCAACCTTCTGACAAACAAAGTCAATTCGGGAAGTCAGATTCACTTAAAACTGTATTACTAGCTTAACAACTGCAAAGATTAACTTAACAAATGTGGCAAGAAAAGTTATAAAATGGGGAAAAACTCACTTAACTTAATTTCTCAACATAGATGTTGAGCTCAATTGTAGCCTTAAGCCAAGGACTACCTGTACTGCTTATTCTTGATTTTTCTGTGAATCAAAAGATCAGACTTGTTTCAGTCTCAACTAGCCATCTTATTATTGATTTGGATATAATAGTTGAAGTAACTGTTCATCTATAAAAACTAAAATCTTTCATAGGGTGTAAATGTTAGTACCTTGATTGCTTGTTGAGAGGGAGGGAGGGAGGGGGGGGGAGAGAGAGAGAGAGAGAGAGAGAGAGAGAGAGAGAGAGAGAGATCTGTGTTTTTATGACCTTCCATCATATAAACCTGATAGAAAATATCCTTGCCATAGAGACAAACAATATATTGATACACTTTCTGTAGCAACCAAAAACTACCAGGTTAGTTCACTTTACCTCTGAAGATTCAGCCACAGTTGCTCTTAAATTGTCAGAATATCAGATAGTTAGACCACGGGCTGTAAGCTCAGAAGTTCATCCCCATTACAAATGTCAATGTTTGCTTTGAAATTTGGCTTCAGGAAATTAAACATGTGTGGCAGTAATAGCAAATTTCAACATATACCACATTCAAATTACTATATTTTTCTTTTGTTATACTATTCTAGCATATTACGTTTACTTTTGCTATACTGTTCTATCAACATCTGCAAGTTTATAACATCTGAAAAATAATCGAATTAGGGAAAAAAAACTTAATTTGAATTGTTTTATTTTTGTAATTAGGATTTTTTTTTGTTTAAGCAATAACCCCAAAAGATGTTTGAGTGAATTTGAGTACAAAAATATAACTTAAACAGAATGTTTTGCTACAGTTACCTTTCCTCTTCACTGAATGGTTTTTGTATGTATTTTACATAGATATTTGTAATGTTTGATATGCAGTGATGCGATTACTTATATTTGAACCTTTAATTTAGAATGGGTTTATCCAACAATTCATGCAGAGGGACCTTCCCGTTTTCCGTGCTTCTCACAGGAAGCAACTCCTGGAACAGCTTCAAAAGAAACATGAGAGCCTTCGATAGGGAAAGACAATAGTTGTCACCCCTGTAGTTTTTCACACTTATGACCATTGCAGTATCCCTGTGGTCACGTGATCAAAATTCAGATGCTTGGCAAATGACTCATATTTGTGACCGTTGCAGTGTCCCGGGGTCATGTGATCCCCTTTGGAGACCTTCTGAAAAGCAAGATCAATGAGGAACCCCGATTCACGGAAGAACTGTGTTACTAACAACCGCAGAGATTTCACTTAACCGTGGCAAGCAAGGTCGTAAAATGGGGCAAAATTCACTCAACTATTGTCCCTCTTAGCAACAAGAAATTTGGGTTCAGTTGTGGTCACAAGTCGAGGACTACCAGTATTTATTCCTAAATTACCTTTAGGATTCTTTTGGTAAAATGTGTGTATAGTATCTCATGGTTCTTCTATGGAATCGACACAATAGAGTAATTAAAATCAAGCATTATAAATTCTGTCAAAATGAATATTCCTATAAGTGTATTAAATTATTTAAAAGTTTTGCTTGGATGGGGTGATGAAGCAAGGGAAAATTTCAATACAAACTTAAATGTATTCACTTGATAGTAAGATCCACTGTTTTCACCTGACTCTATATACTTAACTAAATGTGTATGGAATGGTGTGTCTTTATTCCCTTCTTTTTTTAAAAAAAAATCTAAATATAATTTTACTCGACCATCAAGTTCTCAAAGGGCTGTGACTCATTAAAAATATCTATATGAGAGTCATTTTTATCAATCAACGACAGGAGTAACAGCATATACCCTTGTAGCTGAAAGTATTTAAACATTTTGTAATCTGTCATAAGCAATGAAAGGCAGACAGCTAAACCATAATAGAAGAGTTGGTATGAACCTGAAGTATCACAATGGGCTTTTTATAACCCCCCCCATCTTTGAAAACTTGTTTAAAATTTGTGAACTGAAATGTATGTTTCTGACCTTAAGTTTTGAGTTATTGGCAGTATGAATGTGTTTAGTTGCAAGCCAAAAAACCCCACCTGAACACCAAAAATGCAGAATGTAGCTGGTGTCTACAATTCTGCAATGTAAAGGAGCAAATGTGAAATTTTACACATGATTTACACTTAATTGGTAAAGTCTCTTCAATCCTTGGGTAGGATTTTTGCATCATACTTGTCAAGGAAAGGTGATTTAGAAGAATACTTCTCTTTGTCCTACATATAGGACATTTGTGATATTTTACTGTCCCATTTATGTCAAAGGCTAATTTTGTTCATATTTCTGTATTTGAACCTTTGCATAGTCAGCTATAAAATCATTCATTTTAATCCACATGTGTAGGAACAATAGTATGTAAAGTATATGGTAACCTAAACTTTGTGCAGTGTGAGAAAGCAAAGAGAAAAAGTGAATGATTCTTTTGTACTTGGCAAGGATATGTAATACCATGGTGGAAATAAAGTTAAGTCTTTTTTATAGGACCTAAAGCATCTTGAAACAGATTTTCCTTTTCTCTAATGAATTGTCATTGTTTAACTAATGCTGTGACAAGTTTTCATTGCAGTGTCTCTTTGGTTAAAATATATTTTCTTCTAATGATTTCATCTAATATAAAATGTGGCTAATAATACTTTTTTTTCTTTTGCCAACTGTTTTTTATTTTTCGCTTCATAGTCTTTTTTATTAATCTGACAGCCACTTCAGTTTCATAGTCCATATTTTGACAAGTCCTAGTGCTGACGTTTCTAAGAAAATCCTGTTTGACTGCACAGCAGGTCTGTGTGTTTGACTGCTGAATTTATGCTTGAATTATATTGTAAATTGTACATATTCTGTTGTGTCCAGGGGGAGGGCACACACCAGCGCGGGAACTACGGGCGCCCGGATTGGCAGGTTGCCACCCACCAA
>JANHFO010002902.1:135350-149595 GCA_032468095.1 Pareas carinatus | reverse complement strand
GGGGGGGGGAAAGGCTCGTCTTATGGTGCGAAAAATACGGTAATTTCAAAAATATAAAACATGACATAATAGTTATAGGAAATGTTTGAATGTGCTCTGGTCATATTATAAGTCTCAGTAAATCCCTAAGTAAACAGAAACTGATGACTAATCCAACATGTACTAACAATGACTAACCCAAGCAAATTTCTGCAAATTTGAAAGCATGCTAAGTATTTATATAGTTAATTTTCATGAATTTCAGTAGTTCTGTTCTATATAGTTGACCTGAATACTGAATGAGCAAATACTGGAACCTCAGCTGGGAACAAGAGCATGGATACTTCAAATTATTTTGCATGTCGATGAAAGTGCCACAAGTCTTGATTTTACGGTTACAAATAAATTTTAGCAAGCAGGAAAATTTGTAAATATGGAATTCATGAACAGAAAATGAACTGTAACCCTTTACAGCTTCAGAATAGTAAATATGTCGTGCAAAAGTTTGAAGTTTTTTATTTAATTTAATTAATTTATTATTTTAAAGCAATTGTTTTATTTATTATTTTATTTTAAAGCACTTCATTTTGAAAAAATAGCAACCTCCAAAATATTAACTTTAGCCAAAGCCAAGCCATATTATTTCTATTTCTATTTCTACTTTTGTATTATTCCCTGCTTTTCTTCGAGAACTTGCTGAAATAACCTCTTTTTCAACTTCAGCGATTTATTTAAGTAAATAAATTTATTCTAATATCAGGAAATCCATCAAGATTTTGGATTATTTAGTTCAAATATGATTATCAATTGTATTACTTGCAGTTTTAATCATGTCTTTTATTTCTGTTTTCTCTATACAGGTTTCTAAGTAAATGATGCACTTATTCATTACCTTATAAAAGTAAAGTTGTATGACCTTGATCACAAGCAAGAATGATGATTATGTATAGGAAGTGCATATGGAAATGTGGTTCATAAGCATTATGTTTCTTCTTTGCTCAGGGAACATTATCCTAGGATAGACACACATGCAAAATATACATGATCAAGTCTAAAATGCTAATGATCTTTTGACTATTAGCATAAATTAAAGAAAAGAACAAAAATCAGACTATAAGAAAAGTACAAGCAAAATATAGTTATTTATGAAACACTAATTGGTGGTGTGCTTTCAGATATAAATGACTTGTGAAAAGCACAGGGGAAAATTCTTAACTTGTACACAGTGTTAAAATAATGTAACAATTTTGGAACTTTGTTTTTTATCACTGATGTTTTGCATTCCAGTTCCTTGCAGTTCTCAATATCTATACTATTTGGATAGGAATAGTTATAAATTATGAATACTATACTCTCAAAAAATAGGTACACTGTGGGATATTTAGGTTCTTCCGACAATGGTTATTGAGGGAGAAGTTAAATAAATTCTTTGAGTCTAAATTTTGATCTTGCAGTGCTAGAGGCACTGAAACCAAAATGCACTTAACCTTATATTGCCAGAATATTATTGTGATATCAAAACAAATTTAATATTATAGCCTGTAAATCTGTTAAAGATTAATGAGCTAATGTCAAATTATGTATCATCTTATTGCTCTGTTATGTTCTTAGTATACAGGTAGTACACAATTGACAACCACAATTGAGACTGGAATTTCATTTGCGAAGAGATGCGATCATAATGCAAGACATTGGCTCTTCTAGCTGCCATTAAGTGAGAATAGAGGGTTGTTAAAGCAGAGGGGTGGATGAGTGGATGCCTCAGATGAGTCAGGGAGGCCCTGGGAGACCCAGCACAGGCAGCATCCAAATTAGGAGTGTGCTGCAATTTCAGTCGTGCTCTGACTTAGCAGTGTGGCGCAAAGCTGAAGCCTGAACCACCATCCTGGCCTAGCAGTGCTTATAGCTGCAGGGTCACCGCAACTCCCCTTTTAGCAACCTCAACCAGCTACCGCCAACCCCAGGTCTCTATTTCAGCACTAGGAGAACTGCTACCACTGACAAATGCCATCTCAAGCTCCATACCACAGCCAATCACGCCAGCGACTGAAAAGCCCTGATTTCGCCACCCCACTATGCTTCACAGGTTCTGCCACACCCTGCTGACCTGTGCTGCTTTGTGCAAGAGAGTTTTCACATAAGTGCAATCTAATCCAATGCTTCAGCCGCCAATTATTCCAAGAGGCAACCAAGGCTTTATATAGACTGTGCAGACCAGTAGAAACAACCCCCACCAATCTCTGAAACCTCTCTGAGGCCCTCAGTCACCAGAGATGGACAATCTAATGGGTCCTGTCTCCCTGCAATGGACAGCAGTGCCAAAGAATCCTATGGTAATCAAGGTGTGGTCTGACCATAATAAAGGGCACACTAAAGCTACCCCAATTAAACACCACAGCCACTACTTTGACAAGGACACCAGATCCAGTGTAACATCACTGTCCCGTGCATAAACTCCTAAGCTACCTCAGACCCCATTCCCAGAGAATGAAGATTGAAGTACTTTGCATTGCTTAGTGAAAGAATGTTCAGTCTCAATTGTGGTTGTTAAATTGAGGACTATCTACACACATTTTCCTCTAATTGTAAGAATATGCAGATACTTTATTTTGTAAAATATTATATTTCCAGCTATATCTCAGCTCAGAATAAGGGCATTAAAATAAATATTTTTTTTCATGATATAAGTATATTCCTATTTCAATGTGTAGTGTCCATTTTCAACATACAATGAACATGGATATTCTTAATATTTTTAATCGCAAAATGATAATTGATACTGGCAATGTTGCAGGACTATACATTACCCATATTACTTAGAGCATGTCCATTCACTTTGATGTATTTCTTGAATATCAAACAATATAAGCTGAAAGGTTGGATAATTTAAACTTCACTAGGAAATTTTACTTTCACAGAATTCTCAACGAGAGATGTTACAATTTCATTCTGTCAGGTGAAACAAAGTCTAATGCAATCTAGTCTTTCATATGTAAGTTCTTAGCTCTTATGTCAAGGGCTTGTTCCTTCATTATAGTCCTAGATAAAGTAGCGAAGATGTTCAGAATATTCCTGCTCAAAGTCCAAAAAATTGACCTTTTGAATATTCTAAAAACAGAAGAAGGAAGCTGTACCTTTTTGCTGCTATACAAGTTTTAATGCAAAATTATATTTTTAATCCAATGAAGTAAACTCTATAGGTACAGAAAGGTATGAGATGGAAAAAATAGTATGGAAAAGCAACAATCAAATAAGTATTCTATCAGACTGTAAATCATTGTACTCTAATCACAGTCTAACCAAATTAGTTTTCTATTACTAATACGAACAAATAAAGGCAATAACATTTACACGTTTCCTTTTGGAACAGGAAGCTCTGCTTAAATGCAAGTAGAAATCTCTGCATGACTGGGAACCTTACTTTACCAGTTCTCAACAACACAGATTGTACTCATGCTGAAGCAACATTCAAGATTTTCATGCTGAATAGAGAGAAATTGGAAGTCCGCAAGTCAGGTTCAATGGGTGTAATTTCTATCCAACTTCTGTTACTGTACCCTATTCAAATATTCTATACTAGATGTGTTAGTATAAATGATTTCTGCCCACAAACTATAGCCCAAATTCTCTGACATGTATCCAAATACTGGGCACCATCTGCATTGTGTTGTATTGCTTTCAGTAGGATGCACATCTAGTATGCATTCTGTCAACAGCCTGGATTCTGGAGCAACAAGAACTGGCCATAAATGTTGGGAGAAAAATATATGAACACATTTGGCCAAGTCTCATAAATTAGTATTTTACCAAGTTCAGAATACCTGTTTTCAATATAAAATCCACAGAGAAAGCTAAAAATACTCAAATATTTTTTTCTATAAAACTAGTCCCTCCATTTGTCATGATCTATTCCATCACAGAAGAGTACAATGGAGAAAACAATGTATCTACCACCATTCTGAAACATCACTTCTGTCACATTCTTATCTCATCTTCACTAGACTACAGTGCAACAGAAAAAGATGAGAACAGAATCATTCTATCTGCTCTATAAAAATATTGGCCATATTAGATTCGCTTTCTGTTCCAAACTAATTTAATTCCAAATAGTCATTATAAGTATACATGCTGCTTAATTTTTAGAATATACGGTTGCACTTTTTTCTTCCCTTTCTTTTAGATTGCAAACAAAAAATTGCTGTATGTAAGTTGAAAACAGCAAGATAAATAATGCTTCAAACAAATAAATTATGAGAATACAGTTCATAAAATAGTATTTATCTCAATTGCAAAGCTACACATTGTTAAACATTTCATATTAGCTAAATTAGAATCCCAATGTTTATATTTTATTGCTTTAGAAACAATGGCAACTTGGAAAATTCAAAATTGTTTATTTTTAAATATCTTTCAAATAATATCATCTATGTTCATATATGTCTCATAATTCAAAGGTTAAATGAGTACACCATGAATACCAAGCACACATATTAATGCATAAGAAAACTAGATTTTTGAACACAGAATAATGTATTTCCCAGTACTAAGGATTAAAATGTGGCATAATACACTTTTTTTTACAATGCTAAGTGATGCCCTTAGGGACGATCCAAAGCTATCACATTCACACAGAATACATTTATGCTCAAAAGCATAATAGTAGGGAAATTCATTCATTGTGTTTTCTGACAGTTATGGCACTATATTTATAGGATACTGATGTTTTTACATTCAAATCTCAAATTTGATTTCGGTCCAATAAAATGTATTTATGCTTAAGTTGATTTGAATGGATAATAGGTAATTCCTTCCAATATAAATTTGGAAAAGATTGACACTAGAGCTGCTGAAGATCAGATTTTGCAATTCATTCTGGGCTTGCACTTACAGTATACAGTAATTGCTTAGAAATGCATGTGCACAATCTTCATAAATATATAGGCAAAATCAGATATTGTAGAAATAGCAGAAAAACATTAAAATGTAGTATTTGAACTTCTGTATATTTAAAAAAATATTTGTGACTGTAGTACCCTGCAAACATACTAACAACTTCATCTTCCTTCGTGTACTGTAATTTGGTTAAAATTCAAATATAAAATCTACATAATCAACATGTATCTAATATGTGAATAAAATTCATATTGTTGACATTTTTAAAATTCTACTGTTGGCTACAAAACTGTACTTTGTTACATTTTGATATAGTCTAATCGCTCTTATATTGTAAAATCTGCATGCAATGTTAACCTCTGATCAGATATACAGAATGTTTAAATAAATATTGGACACATAATTTTCATTCATTTCTAATGCAATCCACTTTTTAATCTTCTAATCCAATCCCAAGATTTATATTTGAAGAGCTAAAGCTCAAATGAAAGATGCAAGAAATTCCATAGGGTTTGTACAAGGTCAGGAAGTAAATCTGTAAAGTGTGCACACATATACATTATATTCCTACCTTTACATATGTTATTTCATTATCTTTCAAATTCAGCTCATTAGAGACTTTGTGGGAAGTACTGGGTGCTGGTCTATAGTACTTGATACATTTATTGAAGCTGATTAACAGAGTAAATAATACAGTACAAACTAATGGATCAAAATTGTGACTCATAGACTGGTAGCATCCTTTTTGTGGTCCCCAAATCGGTGAAGCCCAAAATATATTTTTTGCACTTTGGTTTGTATCTATGATAAACTATGTATCTCAGTAAAGCAACATTAATCAGCAATTCACTTTTATTTTTTTCAGAAATGTTTAAACACCAGAATAGCTTGATGTGAACATAATCTAGTCTCAAAATAGGCAAAAAAATAGCAACACTTAACAAAAATAACTACCAAGTAATAAACTGTACAGGATTGGGTTTTTTAAGAATAAAGCAAGGCTAAGTTGATATACACATTTGTACCTCATGTTATTTATTTAATCAAAATTATATAGTTGCCCGTGTCACGAGAAGTGACTCAATAATGTACAGTAGTCATAATGTGCTGCATAGTGGGACTGTGGTGAAAATTAGCAACTGGTATAGAATTTATCTCCCTACGTCATACTGAAAGTTGCAAAATACAAGCAGTCTTCAACTTACAACCACAATTGATCCCAAAATTTCTCTTGCTATAAACAAGACATTTAATAGATGAATTTTGTCCCATTTTATGACCTTTCTTGCCACAGTTGTTAAGTGAATCACTGTTGTTAAGTCAGTAACATGGTTGTTAAATGAATCTGTCTTCCCCATTGACTTCGTGTGTCAGGTCGTAAAAAGTGATCAATGACCCTTGGACACTGCAACCATCATGAGTGGGCTGCCAAGCATCCAAATTTTGATGCCACAATGATTGCAAGTGTAAAAAATGATCATGTCACTTTTTTCAGCATCGTTTAACTTCAAACTGTCACTAAACAAACTGTTGTACAATAACTTGAGGATTACCTGTATCTGGGTTCAAGAACAGTTGCAGCAATTGCGATTGTCAACTGCTTTTGTTTCTTATCTGAATCCAAGAAGTTACTCTTTATGTCCCTCTGTGAGGGAGATGTGTGGCTTTAAAATATGAATGAATAAAAATGTTTCTACCCTAAAATCCAGAAAAAAATGCCATGTCCTCATTTCTATTGTATGATTTTACTTTTAGACATGGGAAAGGCGGGCTTTTACCCTCTGAGGGTATAAATTTCCCTGAAACTATAGATTGTCCTTCTTGCCAAGAAGTGATTATTTGCTTTCAAATTATGTTTTATGTTCTTCACACGCAACATATGGCATGTGAATATACATGTATGTATATCTGTATATATGTACGTATAATAAATTTATAAAAAAATAAATATTTATAAAATATCTTCACATGTATTCTAATAAAGTAATAATGAACCTGAGCTTGATGCAGGTGCACAATAAATATTTAAAAACATTATATCTAATTGCCCAAGTATGCTCATGGACATAATGGCCTAACACACTGTCTGAAATAATTTATAGATTGCATAATTTACATAAGCACCCACATACAATTAAGAGCACATAAAAATGTGCTACTTTTCTGTCTAGTAATTGTTTCTTACAAGATAGTTAAACTTTCAATTTGACTGAAAAGTAAATTTTCACATTAGCTGATAAAAAGCCTGATTCAATGTATATCTTTTTTTAGCTTGAATATAAATATGACTATAAATAATTGAACACTATAAATACCCTAGGTGACTAACAATGATTAAACCGCAAAATAGAAACAGATTTATGTAAAAAAAACAAACCTAGAATTAAGATTAATCAAATTACTGTAAACTAGTAAAATATATGCCTTTTCCAAATTTTCTAAATATAGGAAGACTAGAAAGTAAATACAGTTCAATCAGGAATGCATTCCAAATCATGGAAACAATGCAGGAAAACAATGTCCTATATAAAACTCTTTTATCAGTGGATGTGAAGTTCAAATACTTTGGTCACCAAATCAGAAGAGAGGACTCATTGGAAAAGGCCCTTATGTTAGGGAAGACTGAAGGCAAAAGAAGATGGCAGAGACCGAGATGGTTATAATAGTGTCACAAATGCAGTGGCGTGGGTTTGACAGACTCAGAGAAACAGTGGAGGACAGGGAGTCTTGTGCTATGGTCATGAAGAGAGACATAACTTGAACCCAGATTTCAGTTTAAAAAATCAGTGGATCCACCATTAAAAGAAATTATTTCCTAAAGATCTGGTCTGCTGCACGGAACCTAACTATTTGGACTTTAAAGATACAAGCCAATGTCTGAAATTGTGCCTTATAAGCAAGTGGAACCCTTACAGATATGTAATTCTTTTACTTTGCACCAGTTAACCGATTAGCTGCTATGTACCAAATGCAGCTTTGATTAGGGAAGATGAAAGTGAAATGAATTAAGGTATTGGAGAAAAGGAAATCTCAAAGCCATGGATTCTAATGAAAAAATGGAAGTGATAGCTCTATAGAGGATAAAACAAAAGAATAGAGGAATAAGAAACAAAAAAACTGGAGCTGTGGAAGAACAAAAATGAGTTGGCTATCCAGAGGAGTGAGATGTGAGAGTTGAATTTCTTTATAGAAATGTCAAGATACATTTGCTGGCACAGACATAAACAAAACTGAGCAAGTTCACTGTCATACAAAGATAAGTATCTTTGACAGTGATAAGTTCACTGTCATACAAAGATAAATTCTTACCTTCTTCTCCAATGGTTTTATACATATGTTCCTGTTTTTCTGCTTGTTAGCTGCCCAGAGTTATTTGTTCAAAATTTACATAATAAAAAAGATAAATAATAGACAAAGAAAGTGAGAAGTTTTTTAAATTGAAATCTGAGTTCAAACAAGTGGTTTTGGAGCTCAGAACCACTTTGGCTTTATTCTGTACTCACTTTCTTGGACAAATGATTTCTCTTTAAGTTTTGTCACTTCTCTTATGGGCATTAACATTAACATTACAGCAACTATTATGTTAACGCACATAATCTTTTGATCATCATTTTATTACAGCACCACACTTTTTCGAAGTCTGAAATGTGTTTATAATGGTGGAAGTTATGAGAGATTTTTAACTACAATAGATTCACAAGTATCTTGCATAATTAAACTGGGCAGAAAATATTGCTGATAATTTTTAAAAACGTCACAAATGCATGTCTGCATGCATGTGCACAGATACACACTTATATATTGGCTTGGTGTGAATATTTAGACAAAGTCTGAGAGTGCAAAGGAAATAACAAATAATGATATGGGTATAAATAGGTCAAGATCTCAGTATTAATAGCTGAGAGTTCCCAGTGACAGAAAACAGAATTGAACCACTCTGCACATAGATCACTTGCTTTACATATTTAAGTAAATCACTTCTGTTTAATTTAATAGTTTAAATACTAAGTACTGTTCTAGATTACTACTGTAGCCAGAGCAAAATGTGAACTCTGTTAGAAACAGCTGTGAGAAATGGTCCTTTGAAAGAAAGCATATATTGCCACTGTAAATTGTTGAAAGAAATCAAAGAAAACTGCAACTTCATCACTAACAATGGGATGTAGGAGATAAGTGTAATATGAAAATATTACATTTCAATTATATTTACACACTTGTATAATCATGTAAAGAACCAGGGAATAGCTCAGCAAATACTTATTGCTACTGACTAGGAAATCCTATTGACAACATTTATCTACATCAAGAGAGGCTCTGCTGTTTTTCTAGGATGTGGACTAACCAACCAAGCTTGAAATTTTCATAAACTTAGCAGCCACTACTCAGCTTTTATAAATATGTATTTCTATCTAGTATTCCCTCATTTTCCTCTCTTCTTATAATAACCGTTTTGGATGATCAGATAATTTTTAAAAGTTCTGGAACATGGACAGAAAAATGCACTCTTGACTGAAAATATTAGCAATTATATTGTAGACAAACATGATAGAGTACTTCCCAATCTCTCATGTTATTCTGATCAACAGCATATATGTGATTTTCTAATATCACAATATAAATGGAACAGTCCATGGACTTGTCCATACAGTTGCACATGTGTGCACGTACGTGTTTGTATAGTACACACAGCACAGTAAAAACAGAATTGTCTCAATAAAAGTAAAACAAAATCTGGCCCATTTTTGTTTTCCTTTCAACCAACCATGGCATAAAATCTGTTCTCATAATTTGTGCAACTGCTTGCTGTTAATATTGGTTCAGTCTGAGCACTCCAAAGCATGGGAAATACTTTACCTTACCAGGATTAAAAATCTACAGTCAGCACTTCCCATCTCCTCATATGAGTATCTAGAGATATGGGAAGCAGACAGAAAAGGCATCTTATTCTAGTTTTAAGTTCACCACAGGGGAATTCTCCTTAAGTCCGAGTGTGGGATGTTTATTGAAGCGGGTGGTGGTGCTGGTGCTGGTGTAGGATGCAAAACGGAGCTGTCACACTTCCCAGCGAAGAGAGCAACCGATACGCCCCGGTGGCTATGATGGTGGCCGTCGCCGGCTCCCCAGCTCCGATGTGCCTTTCCTGATCCGGGCTGTCTTCTCCTCCCCGCCGCCGCCGCACCCCATCCGCCCCCGCCCCAGCTTTGCCCGGGGAAGCGGCTGTCAGGCCGGGCCCCTTGTCCGCTCACTCACCGGGTGGAGGTGCCCTTTCTCACATCGCCCATCATGCACTTGAAGGCCTCGGCGCTGTTCCGGAAGGTGCACACGCTGCAGTCCCAATAACCCTCGTCTGAAGAGGGTTTCGGTTGCCGCTTCGGCCTACCCAAAAAAAGCGGGGGCGGGGGCGAGGGAGAGGTTGAGGAGGACGAGGAAAAACGGAAGGAAATTTCAAGACACGAAACAAGACATCGCCGCGGCCGCCCTTTCCTCCCACCCTCCGCGCTTCCCCTCGGGGCCTCGCTTCGTCTCGGCCGCCGCCGCCGCCGCCGCCGCTTCCCACCAACTACCTCGTCTCCTCCTCCTCCTCCTCTCCTCCTCCTCCTCCCTCTCTTCCTCTCCTCCTCCTCCTCACCGCCATCGCTTCTGCTACGTTGGGGGGCGCCAAAGTCTTTAGCAGCGGAGGAGGGAGAGAGGGGGGGTTGATGAAAAGAAGCGGGGACGCCGGCCTCCCGTCTCCTGACCGGCCCACCCGCGGAGGCCCTGGGCTTGCCTGTCTGCGCGCTCGCCCTCCCGCTCCCCTCACCTTGTGGGGCTCTTCTTGTCGCCCATGCCGGCTCCAGACGCGTCTCCAGACCGACGCGGCCCTTTGTGTATTTGTCAATAAGGAGGAGCGACCGGAGGCTCGGAGAGGCGGGGGCTGGCGCTCCGGCGGAGGGACTCGGCGAAGAAGCGGCGGCGGCGGCGGCGGCGGCAGCAGGAGGAGGAGGAGGAGCCGCTGCGGCCGCTGTTGCTGCGGCGAACAGCTACCGCCTCCCGCCAGCTCCCAAGCGCGGCCGCCGCCACCTCCAGCTGTCGGGGAAACTCCTGCTGCTGCCGCCCCCTTGCTCAACCCGACCTTGCGCTCCCCCTTTCTTCTCCTCACTCACGTGCTCCCCTCGTCGCCAACCAGCGTCGGCCCACAGCCAGGCCGAGGCGCCCCAGACGGCGGCGGGGGCAAAGCTTTCGCCTCGCTCTGGCGGCGAAGAGATGGAGCCCGTTCTGGGGGCCGGAGCGCCGCCGGTGGTTCCCCCTTTGGCGCAAAGACGCGCCCGCCTTGCAGGAGATGGGTCTCTCTCTGTCCCCCCCGCCCCTCAGCCCCCCGGGCGTGGAGCCCTATCCTTTTCTAGGCCAAGCCTTTTAGAGAACGGTTGCCCTGATTTCCAACTTAACGCGCAGTCGCTCTTTTGGGTTGGCGTCTCCCAAGCATGCTCACGCCGTCGACCCAAAATCATACCCTTGAACTCCAAATAAATCCGGAGTGACCCCGTTCCACGCCTACATCGGTAAGGAGTACGGTGCTGGCTTCAGCTAGGCTTATGTAATTGGGTCCCTGAATGGCTGAAATGACGTCCCTCCGAGGCACAGTGGGCGCATCCCGCTCTGGCACAGCTGTCAGATTTCCGCCAAAACAGGGTCAATTTGCAGTGAATGAGTATTTAAGAATGCAAACAACGGAATGTGATTGTGGTGAAGGAACTGATCTCCATTAAGCAATTTTAATCGTGTAAGTAAGAACATGGAGAACGTGTTCACTCCTTTCCATATTCCTTGAAGAAATCATTGAATGTAAAAAGGTAATATTGGGCAGATGCTCTATTGTTATTTAGACTTATTAACGAAAATGATTACTCTAGCATCAGTTTGCTATACTTAACCATATCACTTTTTAGTAGATACATTATTTTAATATTTTCCTGGAGCAATTGAGGATTCTTCCCCGTTTGCCATTAACCATGGCATGAACATAGTTCATGGTATGTGCTTTTTTTAAACTTGTGATTCTTTGTCTCATCCCCAGGTCTGTCTAAGGCAGTTTTAAAGCAATCTTTAATCTATTTCCTCTTCAATTGTGCTATGGATACAGTCATGCTTCACCAACCCTTTGGTTACAGATGCAGCCAGGAGTTAGAATCTGCTGCACTCCTATTGGTCACTTTAGGCTGCTGCAGACATAATTTCCCCGGTTGCCCCCTCACTCCCTCGCCCTCCCCTTCAGTCACTAGGCACTGTCAATGGCCATTTTGGCTTGAATTGCAAAAATGACCAGACACCTGGTTTTTATAGAAGCATCTATATGTATAAATGCCTGACCAATGTACACAGGGGAGGATAACAGTAGTGAGAGATGAACAAGATATGCTGGCACATGAGGGCAAGTTGTTTCCGGGGTGGGGAGAAGGATAATTTTGAACATAGAATTTATTTCAGGTCCCTAAACTTGTATTTTGAGCTAAGGATTCTGGTAGCTGTGTGCCTTGGGCGTGAACTGATATTATGAATGTCAGATTTATTTATAATAAAACTAACCCCATCCACTATGAAATTTTGAACAAGAAAGCAATGCTGATATGTACCACCAAGACCTGACTGGACATAGAATGCAAGGTAGGTGGAAGGCAATTATGCATTGCAAAATCCTGTTTGTTGTGAGGAACATTGTTTCACAGGCCACTGGATGCAAAACTATTTGTGAGGTTATGCCTGAATGACAGATTGAGCATACAGCTGTTTGTATAGCAATATCCTTTCCTGAACAATAGTACTTTGATATCTGGAGAGGGAGAGGATAGATTTGATTAGATTGGTGGTTTTGATTTATTAACCTTTTTTGAGGTCAGAAGTGGTTTGAGAATACATAGTCATCATAACTATGAGCTTATTTTAGGCCTAGTCTTGGGAAACATTTTCATTACTTCCTGGTGATAGGCAGATCCTCCTTGCCTTTGGTGCCTGGTAGATCCAGAGACTTTTCAAACTTAGAGAAGCCATGGGAAAAGTCTAAAGTGACATTGATGGAAATGAAAATACCAGACAAAGATACAAACTTAGATTTGAGCCTATTGTGGAAATCAGAGCAATGATGTATAAATATGTTTTACAGCTACAGATTATTACCTTATTAAGAGTATCTTGAGCCTTTTTAGGGAGGAATAGTTAATAAAGATGGTGGTAAGTTGAAATTATCTGGCTGAACTTTTGTGATAGAATCATTTGTATTAACTTCACGTAGAAAGCCAAAGGATTGGAATGAAAAGACATAATGTCACGTGAGGTTTCTGGGGTGGGGGTGGGCATTTGAATCTATAATTCTTAAATCAGCTTTGTCACATGTAGGCAAGGCAGTTTGGGAGGTGATAGGAATTTGGATTCAGGTGATAAATCAACATCTGTTTGAGGTAAAGAGAAGTTCCAGTGGCTTTGAAAGAGGCACTGGCTTACTCTCTGCTTAAGAAACTAACTCTGGATCCAGGGGAACATTTGTCTAGTTTTGAGTGGTGCATCAATTGCAGATTTATCTCAATCAGGAAGCGTTGGAGATGGCCATACCCTTGTTATTCTGTTACTACATTATTATAATTAGTCATAAATGGCACTGTCTTTGAGCTGGTCCAAAATGCAATAACCCACATGCTTACTGGGCAGTCTTGACAGTGCTGTATTGGAAAATGCTGTGTTTCTGAGTACAATTCAAAGTGCTGGTCATTACTTATGAAGTCTTATATATTTGTCGAAGGCAGGTCAAAACTCATAATCTCTTGGTTTTTAGCCTGGTGCCCTAATCACTACACCAAACTGATCTTGGTAATGGATCTCATACAGTATATTTCAGTAAGATCATCTTCCTTACTCTTGTTTATTTTTTAAAACATTTTTTAAAAATGTTTTTCCGTAGTTTTCTTTTAGATTCTGTATTTTAATCTTTTGAGATTGGCAATCATAAATCATTTAAACAGTATTTTGGATTTTATTGTTGTAAACCACACAGATTATGTTTCCTGGGATGAACAATATTTATAAGTATTTTAAATAAAACAAAGTAAACAAATAATGGGGTTTGTTTCCTATATACACACTTTGAAGAAAATAAAGTATAATAGATTTTTAAAGGTTTCTCCTGTCCAGTCATGACCAACTCAAGGAAACAGTGTTCATCTCCAATTCTCAGCTGAGGGACCCTGTGTTGTCTGAGAAACGCTTCCCTCATCATATGGTCAGCATGAAAATATGGAACACAGCAAACCTTTATTTATTTATTTAACTAGATTTATATACCACCCTTCTCCCGAAGGACTCAGGGCGGTGTACAGATAACATAAAAATTTAACATTGAACTTTA